>JAUKPS010000226.1:0-11747 GCA_032273165.1 Chlorellidium tetrabotrys | reverse complement strand
TTTGCTCGCATGGTTGAGATTCGTTTCCCGGAGCCTGATGGAACCGTAATCCATCGTGGCGACTATGTTGGCGAGGGATTCCGTATTGATCAGGAAGGCGAATCGCTGACAGCATCGAGCCAACTTAGGCCGTATCATTTTGGAGATCCAGTTAGCGGTTATCTTGTTTGGGATGCAATCAGCGTTTCAGAAAAGACCGTGTCGGATCATATTATTTTCAATCCAAGGATTGATGATAAAACGGTATTCAATCGGTCGGACAAGACGCGAACTGGAACGGGTCTCAGCGGCTATTTATGGACACACCCAGAACTGGCAGACTCTGCTGTTGGTGAAACGTACCAAGATCAGACACGCAACGAATGGACGCTCTACGAAGCAGTTCAAGCACTGTGCGAGCTGCTGAACGAAGACGAAGAATTCATCGCGCGTCCGATCTCAGTGGATCTTGATGTTCTGAATGATGCTCCACCAATTCGAAACGTTGTTATTGAATTGGGAACGCGGCTTCCTTCAGCACTCGACAAGATTCTGATTCCTCTGGGCTACAATCATAGGATCGATTACGAAGAGCCGAAACCGCAGATCGTCTTTTTCAAGATCGGTGAAGGCGAAGAAAAAGAACTCTACTGGCCGGAAGTCGACGCTCTTGTTGATCCCGCGACTGCAAACGTCAATCAGCTCGTTGTCAGCAATTCAATTGGCGACAGTTTTAACCAAGTGACAGTGCTCGGAGAATTTGAAGAGGCGGAACTGACGATTCCGCTTTATCCAGCGTGGCCATCTGCAAACGATTCGATTGCTTCTGCAGATCTCGCAAAAGACGGTGCAGAGTACAGAACAAACGAATCTGCTTGGCGGCTATTTGTGGCCAATGAAGCCGGTGATATCGATCCAACGACGTCGCGACTCGGCCAAGTTCCAGAGGTTCCAAATCTGTCGACCGTGTTCACTGTCGCGACACCGCATCGCAGAACGATGGGTGAGCCTTTGACGTATCAAGCAAATGAAAACACTGTTGACGAAAAGCGACAACGCAGGCCCGTGAAAGTTGAGTATTCAACGGATGGTGGAACGACGTGGCTACCAGAAGAACCAAGCTGGACAATCAAACTCTGCCCTGATCAGATTGGCGTGTATTTTGATGGTGCTGATATTCCCGTCGAGCTGTACGAGGCAGGAACGTCAGGGCGTTTGCGAATCACTGGCACCGTGTTTGGCGATTACAGGCTTCGCGGGTTTGCAGAAAAACAGGCGTGGGCCGTCAATGCTCGGGTCAATGAACAGGTCATTGTTGCGCCAGAAAAGTTTCAAAGTCGATGGCGTCAGGAGACCGGAGATTACGCTTCCGTGTTGACTGGCACTGCAGATGAGCGAGATGACTACGACGAAATCAACGACTACGCAACAAAAATTCGAGATCGAAACCACTACGCAGAAATCGATTGTGAGTTTCGATTGCCGGGCTGGCACAAGGAATACAAGATTGGGGATCTAATCACGAAAGTGGCGGGCCGTGAGATCAGCCTTGATTCGGCACCAGACACCGCGCCAACGCGGCGATACGTTCAGATCGTTGAGCGACGGTTTGAAATGTCGCCAACGGGCGGACCTTCAACAGTTCTGATTGTGGATCGTGGAGTTAAGCCGTTATGACGCGGCGAGAATTTCGCATCATTGCCGGGCAATGTACAGGGAGTCCTGAAAATCAAGCGACGTCTCGTCGTAAACCATCGCGGCGACAGTTCAAAACAATTCACTGCGGGGAAATGGCGAGGAGTGGCCCGCAAATACAAGCCGTCACGCTCAAGTGCATTGACAAAACAGACGGCACAACGATTTGGGAATACGGCCCCGGCTCACTCTGGCGACATCACTATGGAGCCGACGCGATTTCCGGAGTCGTTCCAAACCTAACCGCAACGCTCAACAAATACGCGATTGCTGCCGGCTCCTATCCAACGTTCAATTCTTGCGGCAATCGAAACGCAGCAACGCTAGCTGCCAACGTCTGTGAACCTTTGGAAGTCGTCAAGCTGGATTCACTGGACGGCACAACGATCGAGTCAGCAACGCTGACAGGGCTCTTTTGCGACGTCATTACTGACACGTCTGTCGGGCTTGTGAACGGCCAAACAATGACCAACGCAGCAGCCTTGTCCGGCGGGGATTTCGTTATTGTCGGCGAGCGTGTGCCGTTCATTGAGTTTGTCGACTTCACGAGCAACACAACGACAAAGAATTACATTCTGCACGCTCATGGATTGCGAGACGGAAACGTTTACCTCAAAACTCGGACAAGCAACGAAACGATCACGATTCCGTACAACTCAGACGCGACTGCGGTTGAAACGCTGTTTGAAGCGACGTCAGATTGCACAGCAGCGACTGTAACAGGTGGACCGTGGCCACTGCTACCGATTACGGTCGAAGCAACGTGGTCTGTGAGCGGTGGGGATATTTCGGCGATTGCGACGACGGGGACTTACACGGTTACGGGAAATGCGCTGGACTGGGAATGGGCACTTGTCTATATCGCTGAAGACATTGAAGCGATTGATGTAACGATTAACAATCTTGCGGTGGGCGTAACCTTCAGTTTTGAATTCTCGATCGGCAATGTGTTCTCTTACACGTCCACTGGTACTGATGTTGGCTCTTTCCTAACGGCAATGGCCACCGCGATGGCAACGTTTGCAACTGGGGAAGGAGCAGACGGAGCGTGGGAATCAGTCGCATCAGGATTGCCTAGTTCAATTTCTGTTACGGGAAACACGATTCGCATTATTTATTCCAGTGCGATCGGAATTGATCCGCTAGTTGTCACAGCAAGCGGAGGAGAAGGGGCGACGGACACACGCAGAGCGGCTATGTGTGCGGCCAGTTACGACACTGGCACTGGCGACATGACCGCAGCGGTGGGCTATGAGTTCGGCTACTCTGAAGATCGCCCAACGCTGCGAATGTTTGAAGACGCCGACGAAAATCCTGCTGTGACCGGCCTGAACGTCTTGGGCATTCTGTCGATTGGTTCCGGGCCGTCAAATGCGGTGGTCATCACACCGCAACTACGCGGACTTGGCGACGTGATTAAATCCAGCGTTGTAGAAGCGTGGACGATCACAGGCGGCGCGTGGTCATTCGAGTGGCAGACGTTTTGCAACGCTGAAATGGCGATGCCCTCAATAATCCCGTGCGAATCTGGCTATGTGATTTGCCCGATCAATGCCAAAATCTTTGAGGGTGTGCGATATCGGAATGCGGCACGCATAGCAGTGTCGGACACAACGACAGTTGAATTTGAAACAAACTACGCATCAACCGACTCGCCGAACAATACTGTTTCCACAGCGATGTACGACGACACGGCAGGCAGCTATCTGTCGTGGGGATACGACGGGCGATACACGGACCCGGACCGACCAAACAACGTTTATCGAACCAACTCGGACGGATCAGATACCTACGTCAACGGGCCGTTACTTCGACTCGGCGCAACGGCATTTGGAGCAGATGGAAGCAGTGTATTTGGAATCGCCAACGGAGCAGTGACGCGATTTGCATACGTTCCAGAAACGTCTGTCGATCACAATTTCACGATTCGATTCTGGCCGCAACCAACAGTGCGATCGGCAGAACCACAGCAATTCCGTTTTCGATTCGCCAACAACGCCACAACTGGCTGGATTGATTGGTACGCAACGACATCCGAAATTATAACGGAGTTGCTTGCATTGCTGGGCGAGAATTCAGACCCGACCGGATTTGGCAGTAACGTTCAGGCAGTCTTCTCAGACATTGAAGTGGACAATAACCCCGTAGCAGCAATCGAGCGAGGGCTGTGGTTTCAGTTTTTAACCACAAACGGATTCACTTCAGGCAGCGGATACGTTCCGGCAGAGTATTTCTCAACTCGCCCCGGTGACGTTTCAATTGAGTTGCAAACGACGACTCCGTTTGCAACTCAGGGCATCGCAGCCTACGACATCACGGACGCTTCCCTGCTCTGGTCAAGACCATTCGGGACAGCATTGATTGGCGGGGCTACCGTTGCAAGCCCGTTGTACGCATGGTTGCAAGGCGATTACGTTTATGCCTATGGGCAGCTTTTGGAAAATGAATTACCGTGATTGTGGAGGTGTCATCCAGATTACATCACCAAGATTCCCGATTTCCCCCGGCACAGTTCGCTGAATCGTTTTGCCTTCGTAGACAAGAACAGTGAACGGCGGGTGCCTACCGTCAACTGTGATTGCTTCGTGATCTGATTCGCTGACAACACGCTTTACCTTAAAAGGAAGCTCAGTCCGTCGCTCTTGCTCGCGATGCAATGCCCACCCAAAACCGACAAGCAGAAACGAAACGAGAATACCCAACGCAATTTTACCAGCCATTTGAATCACCCTCCGGGAACAAGAATGAGAAACCCAGGGGCAAAAATCAAGTCGCCAGTGTGAAAATCACTGAATCATAGTTACGGCCCCGGCGTCATGAACCGGACCAACGCAGTCTGGGAAGGGCCTCAGCCGATCGGTTGAGGCTCGCTGCGTTTCAACCAGCCGCGAGCCGCTCGGCCGTCATGCTCACAAGCCCCTGTGCGGACGGGTCCAGACGGCGATAGGCCGACAAAAGGCTGTCCTCCGACGATTGAGCAGCCCCGAACGCCTGCGGAACTCTTACCCTGTCCATTGCGGCTGTCAGGATCTCCAAGGCCGGGACGTAATGGTCCCGCGTTCCAAGTCCGTGCAGCAGTGCCCCGGCATCTGATGACACCGAATAGGCGGTTGTAATCGGACAGACAACAACGCGACGAATGTTGATTGGAATTTTAATCATAAAAACATCATCGAAAAATCTTCGGAAGATCTGTTGACAATGTTTCGCGTTGTCGTAAACATGTTGCCACGTTGATGCAACCGACGTGCAAAATCGAAATGAACGGGGTAACCCGATTTATCAAAAGGCTCGGCAGACTGGTTGCATCAGTTTGACGAGCCTTTTTTTGTGCAACAGGGTGTTGGTCTGCAATTTGCGGAGCAGCACGGAGGTGTGCAAGATGAACACTCGCGTATTGCGAAAACAGTTCATTGTGACGGATTCTCTTTGCGTCCGATTTACATCAAAGACAGCAACGGCAACGTCAGGCTGCATTGAGTGGACAGGAGCAAACAATCCAAACGGCTACGGTAAAGTAAAAATTTCCGGACAAATTATGGACGATCATGTTGCCTCTTGGCGAATCACCAACGGTGGCAATCCAGTTCCGGTAGGACAGTTGATTATGCACTCCTGCGACAATCGCAAGTGCGTCAATCCTGATCACCTATCGTGCGGAACATCATCCGACAACATGGTTGATTGCAGGGATAAAAACCGGATTGATGTTCGCCGTGGTGAGCAAGTCGCTGCGGCTGTCTTGACGGAAGAAATTGTAAGGCAGATTCGCTATGCGTGGAAACTTCCGGGCATGAGCCAGCAAAAGGTGGCGGCACGTTTTAAGCTCGGATATTCGGTTGTTCGAGCCGCACTCGAAGGACGCACATGGAAACACGTCACATCGGAGGTCACCCGATGACCCAACTCCTCCTCTTCACTGACACGCCCGCAAAAATATCCCGCCGTTCCGACCCAATCACGTCGCAGAAGAGTGCGGCGGAAACTGAGCGACGAATCAGCACGTTTCAACACTTCGTCTTGGAAGCAATCCGGAACGCACCAAAGCCGATCACCGCCAACGAAGCGGCACACGAAGCGGCAAAAGAATACGTGGCCAACATCGAAACGTTTTGCAAAAGAGTGCGGGAACTGGTGCGGATGGATTTGGTTGAAGAATGCCAGGACCGAAAATGCGAAGTGACCGGCAAATCAGCGATGACGTTTCGCGTAAAGGTGAATCCATGACAAGACCAATCCCGCACCCCGAATCCCAATTAACAGTCCTCTGGCAAGTCGAGGACTACGAACGCAAAGACGGTCGTAGATACACGCAATGGCTCTGCCAATGCACATGCACAAAAACACGAATTGTCACGTCGGCACGTCTCCGAGATGGACACGTTAAATCGTGTGGATGCCTGCGACGCGAAAAGGCGCGAGAGCGAGGACTGGCAACAGCTCATTTAGCACGAGCGGCTCGCATGGAAAAGCGAAAACAAAGGAGACTCGAACATGCTCAATAGTTGTTTTGCATTTCTAATTCTTGTGATGCTCGGAATCTTCACCGCTGGTGCTGTCGAAGCATCCGCAGAGCGTGCTGAACGTCGGCGAATCGAACGTGAGATTCGGGAGAAGTACGGACGGACTTACAAACCGACCAGCAAAAGGGATCACCGGATTTCTACAAGCGGTCGACGGTGAAACGTCGCTAAGTCGAAGGAATCGAACCGCGTTTTGTACTCCTGCGAACAGTCACCAGGGTTCGGCATTCTTAGCAGTCATGCCGAGACTGTTCGTAGGTTTTTCTATCACGAAAGGATTTCAGGATGTTGGTACTCAGAAGGTCGGTCAGTGAGGAAATCATCATCACGGTCGGAGAAGAAACAATCGTCGTAAAGCTGGTTGACACTATTGGAACGAATCACGCACGGTTCGGCTTCACCGCATCAAAGAACGTGCGGATTGATCGCAAGGAGATCCACGATTCGATTGAGGAAACAAGATTCAATCCGGAGGCGTTTCCAGTCGCTCCGATTGTGCCAGTGATTCGAATCGGTGAACGACTCCCCGGCGAACTGATGCGGAGAAAAGTGCAATGACACGACGCAAGAAGGCCGGGAAGAAATCCAACAGATTACACGCTTCGACAGGTCACAAGCCAATGACGCGAGATCCATCCTTGGAAGAGATCTGGGGCACGGAAACAACGATCGGGATGGCGGAAATGATTCGCATGGAACGGCCTGATCTTCCACAGAACAAAGGCTTGCATCGGCCTTCACAGATTCGGCAGTGTTCTACGCGGATGTTGCCGAGTGGCCGAGGCGTATTGAGGGGGCAGGGATGAGCCGCAAAGCGAAGACTGGCAGAGTCCCCCGGACTCGCGCCGGGGGTGAGTGGACTGAAGCTGCATTCTGGGGATTCATCCGCTCGGGACTTCGCCAGTTGTCACGTCGATGGCCTCCGCTTGTTCGTCATGCACTGAATGTTGTGAAGCGTAAAAGCCAGAGTGACAACAAGCGACTGAAATGGGAATTTCAATGCCAGCGTTGCGAAGGGTGGTTTGCACGCAAAGAGGTTGAAGTTGATCACATTGAGCCGTGCGGCTCACTGAAATCATTTGCCGATCTGAGCGTGTTCGCCGATCGGCTGTTTTGCGAATCGGATGGTTTGAGAGTGTTGTGTTCTGAGTGTCATTTAGAGCGGAGAAAAGAGCAGTGAAGATCTTGAAAGGCAAACAGGGCGGACCACGTCGCGTCCTGTTTCACGGGACAAATTTTATCGGAAAGACAACGTTTGCATCGCAGGCGTTTGGCGGGGCGTTGCTCGCGAATCTTGAAGACGATCGCGACGTTGACATGGACAAGACGCCACCGATTCGAACGTGGGAAGAGTGGCAGGAATTCTGGCTGCACTGCGACACGTCATCGGCGAAAGGCGAATTTCCTTATCGGTGGATTGCCATCGACACGATCGACGCTTTGCAGAGGATTATCGAAAAGCAAATCTGCAAAGAGAAGAACGTCGAATCGATGGCGGACGACAAATTTTCGTATGGCAAGGGCAACAAGTTCATTGAGGCGATGTGGGACAAGATCAAGTTCCAACTTGACTGGCTGCACACTGAACGCGGGCTGGGAATCATTCTGCTGGCACACAGTGAAGCCGTGAAGATCACTCCGCCAGATGCGCCATCGTATGAACGCTGGGAGCCGTCCGTCTGTGAGTTTGCTCGTGATCTCCTTTGCGATTGGTGCCAGGAAGTTTTCTTCGGATCGTTCCGGACTTACGCAGTAAAAGAAGACACCGGATTTAATCGCACTCGAAACATCGCGGCGGGTGGCAGCGAGCGTTTCGTTAGGACGCAGCCAACGGCGGGTGTTCGTGCAAAGAATCGTTTGAACATGCCGGAAGAAATGGTTGAGTTTTCGTTCGAGAAGTATGCAGAGTTTTTTGTTCCGAGTGAAGTTTTGAAAGGTAATTGAGATGGCTGATTTAGGTGGGTATGACGCATCGCAAGTGAAGGACAGCGAGTTTGAGGCTTTGCCGGCGGGCGAGTATCGGGCTGTCATGACCGAGAGCGAACGCAAGAAAACAAAAGACGGAGCGAGCGAACTGCTGCAGGTCAAACTGCAGATCGTCGATGGGCCGTTTAAGAATCGAACGGTAATCGATCGCTTCAACCTGTGGAACAAGAATCCAGAGGCAACGACGATTGCTCAGCAGCAGTTCAAAAAGGTTTGCGAGGCTCTCAACATTCCAAAGCCTCCGGACTCTTCAGCCCTGCACATGAAGCCGCTGATGATCAAGCTGGCTGTGAAGGAATACAACGGCAACAACCAGAACGAAGTGAAGGGATACAAAGCCTGTTTGCCTGCCTCGTCATCTGCTCCCGCAGAGAAGACAGCAACCGCTGGCAAGCCTGCTGGCTGGTAGTCTCAACAACATAGGCGCGGGGCAACCTCCGCGCCTTTTTCGTCGACGGAGGGAATGCAGATGGGCAGAACAACGATTGACCACAGCGGGATTTATGAACAGGAGGAACAAATGCAGACGCAAGAACTCACGATGACAGACAGGGCCGTTCAGGAGCTGTCGACATTTAATGCGATGATTGAGCAGGTTTTGCCCTATGGTCTTTTGACCGTGGCGGAGGCCGGAATTGGACAGGTTGAAGAGGCTCACAAGTTCGTCAAGAAGCTGAACGCGAACATTGAAAAGAAGCGAAAAGAACTCAAGGCCGACGCATTGGAATATGGTCGAACGGTCGACAGCATCGCGAAACAGTTGACTGAAAAAGTCGACGGAGTCGAAGCAAAATTGAAGGCCGAACGCGACGCCTTTGACGCTGTCGAGAAAGCCGAGAAGGCAAAGAAGGAAGCGGAGAAAGTTGCGAAGAAACAAAGCCGAATCAATGAGATGGTGGCCAATGGCATCGCCATTGATTGGGTCGCTGTAGAGCTTCCCGAAGAGGAATGGATGTGGTGGTTCTCCAAGGCAAAGAAAGCCGCTGCGGAGCAGGCCGCTGTCATTGCTGAAGAGAAGCGGATTGCTGAAGAGTTTGCTGCGAAGCAACAGAAGGAACGCGAAGAACTGGCTGCGAAAATGGCCGAAGAGTCGAAGCGACAGGCCGAAGAACTTCGCATCCGCGCCGGAGAAATGGAGAAGCAGAGACTGGCTGATGAAGCCGCCTTGGCGGAACAACGCAAGGCGATGGAAGCAGAGAAGGCAGAGCTATTCCGACAGCAGGAAGAACTCCGCAAGGATGCTGAAGCGAAAGTCAAAGCCGAACGCGAAGCCGCTCAGGCTGCTCGCCTCGAAGCCCTGAAGCCAGAGATTGAGAAGGCTCAAGGCTTCGCCGAGTGCATGATCACGGACGCTCAAGATTCTTTGGTTCGTCTTGGCAATCCTGAGTGGGGCAGCGATGCCATGCACGCTATCCGTAACTGCGGCGCAACCATCATCTCATTGGTGCAGTGTCGATGATCGAAGCCTACGACAAACAGACTGGCGACGGCAATTGGCTGCGCCAGTCTCTTCAAATATTTCAGGAGGCAATTGAAAGTGTTCAGCGAACTAAAAGCCAGATGGCTGAAGAAAACCGGCGAGCCGATGCCAGCGGAGATTCTGCGACTACCGCTCAAAAAGATCTGCAAAGCCGTCTTGCTGGTTGAGGCTGGCGTCACGGTTGTGGTGCCGAAAGAACTGACGCCAGTCATCAGTGATAGCGTTGATTCGATAACAGAGTGGGATTCGCATAAGGAGTTTTGAATGCTTGCCCCTCGCTGGTATCAGTCACAAGCCAACGACGCCGTCTGGAAGTATCTCAATGAGAAGTCTGGCAACTGTGTCGCTGTCCTTCCCACCGGAGCCGGAAAGAGCCTCCTGATTGCACTGCTGATTCAGCAGGCTCTTGAATTCGGTGGGCGAGTGGTTGTGCTTGCACATCGCAAAGAACTTTTGCAACAAAATGCTGACGAGATCAGGGGACTGATTCCCGGCGTTGATGTCGGGATCTATTCCGCAGGGCTGAAGAGTCGAGAGATTCATAACGCGGTTGTTGTCGCTGGTATTCAGTCCGTGTTTCGCAAGGCCGAAGATCTTGGCAGGCGGCATCTTGTTATCGTTGATGAGGCTCACCTCATTAGCGATCTCGAAGAATCAATGTACGGTCAGTTTCTGGCAGCGATGAAAGCCAATGAAGGGCTTCGCATTGTTGGCCTGACCGCGACGCCGTTTAGAACCGGGGCCGGTCCAATCTGCGGACCTGATCGACAGTTTCAGCGGATCGTTTTTGAGGCAAAGACGGCTCAGTTAATTGCAGAGGGTTTTCTTTGTCCGATCACAAACAAAGTCGCGGAGGCCGAAGTCAACACGGACAAAGTCGGCTTACGCGGTGGTGAGTTCGTCGAATCGGAAATGCAGGCGGCATTCGATGTCGACGAAAAAGTTCAGGCCGCTTGTGCGGAGATCCTTGAGAAGACACATGGCAGGCACTCAGTTCTGGTGTTTGCGTCTGGGGTTCATCATGCGGAGCAGATCGCGGAGTTGCTGCCTGACTCTGCTGTCGTCACTGGCGAGACGCTGCCAATCGAACGAGCGGAAACGCTCCGGAGATTTGTCGCGGGTGAGCTTCGCTTTCTTGTCAACGTGGACGTGCTGACGACGGGGTTTAACGCCAAATGTGTCGACGCGATTGCCATCTTGAGAGCGACGATGTCTCCAGGCCTGTTCTGTCAAATGGTTGGGCGGGGGCTGAGGTTGCATGAGTCAAAGCAAAACACATTGCTCTTAGACTTTGGCGGGAACATTGCTCGGCATGGTTCAATCGATGACGAGAACTTTGGGCGGTCGGAAGGAAAAGGGCGAGCGGGAATCGCTGCGGAAAACGGACGCGGGAAGAAATGCCCGTCCTGCGAGTTGGATGTGTCGCCGTCAACAGTTGTCTGCCCTGAGTGTAATTTCATCTTCCCTCGTGAGCGGGAGTTGAAACACGACACGACAGCAGATGAGAGCAGCCAGTTGACTGGCTCAATGCCTCCCGAGGAATGGGAAGTCAAAGACGTTGTCGTCCGAGTCCACACGAAGAAGGATGACGGCGAAGCTCCGCAGACTGTTCGCGTTGATTACGTCTGCACCAAAGAAGGCGAATCCGGAAACCTCGCAACGATCATTATCGCTGAATGGACCTGCCCTGGGCATCAGGGCTTTGCACGCTCGAAGTTTTTGGCATGGTGGGACGCTCGAAGCCTTTGCGAGCCACCGGACAATGCGGCCGATGCGGTAGCCCTGATCAACATGGGCGTCTGCCGGAGGCCGGTCAGGATCACGACAAAGAAAGATGGGCGATGGCATCGCATCACGGAGTGCTTTTTCGAATCGGAAAAGCCGACTGAGTTGGTCGCGACGCCAGAGAGTGGAAAAGTGTTTTCAGGGATTGAGGACGATTGTCCGTTCTGAGGTTCTAAGAAATGTTTGAGCGGATTCCCGAAGAACTTAAAAGAGTCCACCAGTGGCATTGCTGGAAGAATGTTGACGGAACAAAGATACCGATTCAGGTTGATGGGTCATCCGCCAAGAGCAACGATTCG
>JAUKPS010000116.1:0-11754 GCA_032273165.1 Chlorellidium tetrabotrys | reverse complement strand
GACAGCTGGTGTGCACAGTCCTTCAGTACTCACCCAGGGATGTTATCAGGGCCAGCAGCTTTACGAGGGTCAATTCCTTTAAGGGTCTTTCTCACTTCAGCTGCGGACACACTGAGGGGCGTGTCGCCAGGTGGTGAAGTGAGTCTGGTGAAGCGGGGGTGTGTGTCAGGATCCTCAAAGCGGGCATAAAACCTGTTGAGTGTATCTGGCAGAGAGGGGTCGTTCGGGCATTGTGCATCTCTGGTGATATACTCTGTGATGCACTTGATAGCCTTCCACATGCTCAGGGGGTCGTTGGAGGAAAAATGCCCCTGAATTTTCTGAGCATATGTGGCTTTAGCTCTTGCTATGCCCGCCGCCAGTTCTTTCCTTGCCACACTCAGTGCTGATGTCTCACCTGCTCTGAATGCGGCATCTCTGGTTTTCAGCAGTCCTCTCACCTCAGCGTTCAACCAGGGTTTCTGGTTAGAGTAGCAGGTTATTGTCCTAGTGGTGATGACGTCATCAGTACATTTGGAGATGAATCCGAGGACGGAGGAGGTGTATTCCTCTAAGTCCACCTCTCCCTCATTTGTTGCTGCTTCTCTGAAGACCTGCCAGTCTGTGCGCTGAAAGCAGTCCTGTAACACAGAGGCTGCATCAGTTGGCCACACAGTAACAGTCCTTTTTGTAGGTCTGATCCTTCCCAGCAGGGGGCGGTATGTTGGAGCCAGCAGAAGGGAGACGTGGTCAGAGAGGCCAAGTTGGGGGCGAGGAAGAGCTCTGTATGCACCGCGGATGTTAGTGTATACACAGTCCAGCGTATTATCTCCTCGAGTAGGAATGGTGACATGCTGGTAAAAACTGGGCAAAGTGTCCGTCAGTTTCACGTGATTAAAGTCCCCCGCAACCACGTAAAATGCCTCCGGGTGCTTTGTCTGCAGCGAGCCGATGGTATCATGTAGCTCCTGCAGCGCTACGCTAGCATAAGCACCAGGCGGGATGTAAACAATGTCCCCTTAAATGGAAAAGAAAGTACTTGAAATATATAATTCAGCAGGAATGCTAGTTTTGAATGCAAGATATGGTTTGTTAGCTTCAATTTCAGATAAATCCGTCCTCCTCCATTATGTAGGTGCATGGGACAAGTACATGTTATTGTTATAGCGCTTAATAGTTAAATTGGACGGTGAAGTTCTCAAACTAACGTGTCTTATGTCATATTTCCATGAAGGACAATTTACTCTGAGCCTGCTGGATCTTCAGCAACGATGGAGGCAAAGGGCCACATCTCCACATCTCATGAAGCAATGACGGCTACCCCAGAGGTATGTCCCTGCGTTTTATCATTTATTTTCATGGTGTCCTACATTTCCATAGATCAAATTGTATTTGCATTGCTTGTTTTACTCTTTTCAAGAGTGGATGCACACCTCAACATCAACAACACAGAAGCCCTGAATCTATATAGATCTATGGACATATGTTGAGGCATAGCTGATAATGTTCTGAGTATTTATTCAACTAGGGTTTTTTTGCCCTGTTACAGACCAAGATAAACACAGTGCTATTAATTACAACTATATGCTGCTCTGAAATACCAGCTCCAGCATCCAGACACATGTGAAGAATATATTCTGATTTGAAATGTCCAAGTGACACTTTTAAAATGTTGTAGTACTTATCAGTAGATTAAAACCTAAATGACACTGTATTGATACCCCGAGGGTGAAGTTCAGGTCACATCACCGCAGTCATTGTGAGTAATGCGTCAGAACTTCAGTAAGGTTTGAGATGATTACACTATAATAAACAGTACAAACAGGAGCACATCTGATAGAATAATTCAGAATTTAATGTAGTTTCCCAGTTATCCTCCACAAATCCATTTACTTTAACATTTTGTCATTATTGCATTCAAAAATCTCCGGTGTCTTGTTTATAATGCAATTTTCATTTGTACCCTTTTATCTATTCGGGGGACATTGTCTAAAAGAATACCTGTCTTTGTGTGAAAGTGAACAGGATCGTTTCTGATAGTTACACCTGGTTAAGGGTCTTTCTCAAGAGCATACAGTGGTATTGAAGAGGGAGTAGAGAAACAGCTGAAAACACAGCTAAAATGTAATACAGAGAGAATACAGAGAGATGTCTTTTACTGACATTCTATTATATTTTACATTTAGTTGTAGGACCATAAATGCATTTTAAAAACAACTGTGTCATTTACCTTTTACTTTGTCTTTTTTTAATATTCAAATTCTTTTCCCTCAGATGCTGGAGCCTAAATACTACAGACTCGGACACCGATGCGGCGACGACAGAACACCTGAAACGCACTTCAGGAAGAGCTGGGGGTGCTCCATATGAAACTGACCCATAAACGCTTTTCACAGACTCCGAAACACGTGTTTTCATCATCCAGTATTTTAGTTGTTTATTGGCTGTTTTACAGTAATGTACGACTGTTGGGGGGAGAACATGTACTTCCACAGCTCTGACTTCATGCATCAATGGTGGAACGCATGGATCACAAGCTGGTGTTCATTGACCAAGAAAAGGAGAGTAAACGCATTAAAAAAAAAATTAAAAGACTGTAAATGTAGATACATATGCGTTAACTGTGATCCTGTACTTTTATTTTCTTGTTTAAAAAAAAAGGGCCTGTTTAACATTAATGTAAAACTGTTTTTGTGTAGAAAATTGTCATTGCCACGTATGTAGATTTAAGAATGTTTTTGTTTTGCTAAATGATAGCTACTAAACACATAAGACTTTTTTTTTTTTTTTAAATTGATGTAATATTAATAAAATGTACTAAATTGCATACTAGGCTACACGTTGCAGTTTTTCTTTTGTTCTTTCAGTTTTGGTTATTGATTTATTATTTAAGTAAAATTATAATTCAGGTTGAGGCCTATATTTATCATGTAGTTTCATGCTATGTAAGTCAGTGGGACTCCATTAGGTGGAATGCACCAGGGCGTTTCCATCTTTGCATATAGTTGCCATATGGCAACAAATGTATTTTAGCATATTACAAAAAATATATTAAATCAAAACTGAATTTAATGTTAAAAAAATACAGTTTACTTCCCCCAGATAGTGATTAAATTTTTTTATTTGATGAAATTTGTCCAAAATTCTGAATAAAAGGCAATCTTCGGGGGCCTCAGACAGTGATGTTTGCATGTCAATGTCCATGAACAAAAGGGACTGGCAAACAGGACATCTCGGTCATGTGACCTCACAAATTGTATTTCCTTCAAAGTATAGACCCCCTTTTCACAACTAACTGTAAAAACATTTTTTTTTTATATCACAGCTTTTTAGAAAATGAAGATACAGCAATAAAGCAATTGCTGCCATGAGACAACGCTTCGGCGCGGAAACGGCAGCTCCAGTGGCTTGACTGAAGCTGCCCCTTGTCGCACGAAATCCCAAGTGAGCAGATCGATATATATAGCTCTGGAACCTCACACCTGTCTCCATGAGGGTAACTTTTAAACTTTTGTATAACAGGGCTGCAAATGAACCAAACCCACTCAAACTAACTTGAACAATAACACACGCAACATCACAAATGCAAAAACCCAACCGTCTTGCTTAAACGACACAGAAATAAGTAAACTCTAAAGAAATACCCACAATGCACCTGGCTGCAAGCGCTGACTGAAGTGGATGGTCACGTCTTTTTTTCCCTTCTTATCAGTGCAAAAGACACTAAAATACTGTCGACTTTGGTCACACAAATAAATGTTATACACCCTTCGGATCCGATAGGTGTCTACTTTTTTGTGAGTTCACTCTCAGTAAAAGCAAAAGTGTGTGATTTTGCCAAAATAAGGTAAATAAACAGTGCGCGCGTTTCGTCTTTGTTCTCTCCGCGACTGTTATTAGAAACGCATCCCTAAAATGAGCTGGAACTCCGCGAAAACATAACACACAGAATTGAGACACATATCTGCAGAAAGCTTTAAGTGCACTTTTAAACGCAAGTCGTATGCGACCACTCACACGAGCCACTTTCGTTATCAATCACCAATCGGAAAAACAGCCAAATAATATAAATTAATAACCATAGGCGGAGCGTGTGTAAGGCTAGGGTAGGCTTAGCCTTCCCCTGGCCAAGTGGACTTGGGAGAAAAATTCCACTAAATTGGACAAAAATGCCCCTCCTTAAACAAATTAAATCTATTACGTCTGTTGCCAACAAAGTGAAAACGAATAGACAGTGTTAACTATGACATTACGATTGCTCACCTTGCACCGTATATATTAGGCGTTTTTTCAGTAGCCTATTGCGCACATGGACGTTCATTTTAACCACTTAATTTTTGAAAAATCATATCTAAAATATTTGTATAAATCAATTTCATTAATTTATCTAATTATTTAAAAGGTTTGTTGCATGGTTAACATACGCGACTCATGTGTATTTTAGAGGGAAAAAAATCTATAATAAACACGAAAACATAGGCTATTTTAATTTCTTCCACTTCACAACAATTCCTTTCAATTTATCAGTATTTAGAAAAGAAATGTAAGAAGCTATTGCTATATAAATCAAAACAAAAAAAGTCAAAACAAATTATTTTAGGCTAAAACGAAACTGAAACAAACGTTGGGTCTCTTTCCACACAAAATCAAACGTTCCCATATTTACTCTGTATTTGAACCGAATGCTACATTAATTGATTAGGCTACTCGGCTATGTAGGCGTCTTCACTGCGTTCCAGTAGCTACTCCAGGGGCACCTGCATGACTTCTTCTTTTGCGGCCAGCGGCAGCGAGTTCATAGTAAATGTCAGAATAATTTAGCCTTCTCAAATGACCATGACTAAAAAACATCTTTAGATATAAAACAGTTCAAGCATGCCACAATGTTAGTTTAAATGTTTAAGCTACATAAATGTGAGCTGTTCGATATCAACAGAAGCTGAAGCGCGCTCTTCGGGACACAGAGGCGCCAATGTCATCACTAGCATAATATTTAAATCACTATTTTAAAACGAATTAACAAGGCTAATTGAACAAATTAATTTTTAACCATGTCTCTATTTGGCGCAATATTTATTGACTTTGACGTGAAAACACGTCATTCGTCATTAATGACATGGCTGGTTCAGTATAATTTAGGGAATCTCTGACAGTCTGAGCGCTCATGGTACACACAGTACAGCCTGCAAGGCCTCTGCCAATATCCACATAATCTCACGTAAACCCGTTTTTTCTTCTAACATTAGAAACAAGTATACTTTTAAAGATGAGGTCGCTTTCTGTCGTCTCCTTTCGTATAGCACAAAAATGAATTGAAACCTTGCATACTAGGCAACATGTTGCAGTTTTTCTTTTGTTCTTTGAGTTTTGGTTATTGATTTATTATTTAAGTAAAATTATAATTCAGGTTGAGGCCCATATTTATCCTTTATAATGTTTTTTTCTTTCTTTCTTCTCAGCTCGCAGAAGCGCTGCAGGTGATGTGATATAAGATCTTGTGAATCCTGTTGTTTGCTAGTTTTTGTAAAATGAGTCCACGAAAAACATATTAGTAATATTTATCTTATCCTTTCTAATTTAAAATAATCTTGGTTAAGGGTTAATAATCGGTGAAGCGTCAGTTGTTGGTTATACCCGTAACAGCGCAATCGAACACATTTTTTTATGTTATTATCATTAGCTCTGTTATTTATTTGTATTTATTTATTTACTTTGAGAGTTTTCGTGTTAGATCTAAGTTAGTGATAGTATCACATTCTATAGCCTATATAATTAATTCGCTGTTTGAATAACCATGGAAAGGAAAAGAAAAATCTATGTAAAGTTATTATTTTTATTATTTTCTTAATTAAATTGTAATTATGTTCAATACAAATTCTGTCCCATTAAACGTGTTTTATTAGCCTATATGACACCTATGTTTGGTTCTTGCCTAAAAAGACGGGTATAGGATGTTTAACATTTACTGATGGTACATGCACTCATAAGACCCTCAAAAAGTATGTCTTGTACACAATTTTATTTAAATAAAGCAATCGCAAACACTTAAATGAATGAAAGAAGCGAGTTCAAAAACATTGTCTGAACATATTTTGACATCTGACAATTGCTCGCTAGAGCGCAGATGAGTTTGAGCTAACCCTCTATTGCATGAATTATTACTTAGACATGGTAAAAAATGTTTTGCATGTTTTTTATTATTTAAAATGGGCTAAATAACAGATATATATATATATATATATATATATATATAAGTTTAAAGGGGGGTCGTTGGTAAATTGTTGCCGTGGCAACAATATGCAATTGTGGAAAGTACCAAAAAAATCACTTTTTCTTTCCAAAAAACTAATTTTATTTCAATAAATCCATCTCATGCTTAGTGAAATGTTTAAACAAACATTTACACAGTAAAACATTATATAATTGCAACAGTTATCTGAAATGTCTGGTAATAATAACCAGGAACCTGGAACCTGGAACTTGCACTATTCATGCATATGAAAGGCACTACTCATTCATTTCATTTCATTCAGTCATTTTTTGCTGTTTCATTTCATTCACAGATGAGCTACAAAATAGCTTAAATCACAAAATATGAAAAATTATAATGTTTTTACCTTTAAAATATAAGCAAAAGTTGTAAACGTAGTCTCAGGGTAGTTTCATGCTATATAAGTCAATGGGACTCCATTAGGTCGAATGCACCAGGGCGTTTCCATCTTTGCATATAGTTGCCATATGGCAACAAATGTATTTTAGCATATTACAAAAAATATATTAAATCAAAACTGAATTTAATGTTAAAAAAATACAGTTTACTTCCCCCAGATAGTGATTAAATTTTTTTATTTGATGAAATTTGTCCAAAATTCTGAATAAAAGGCAATCTTCGGGGGCCTCAGACAGTGATGTTTGCATGTCAATGTCCATGAACAAAAGGGACTGGCAAACAGGACATCTCGGTCATGTGACCTCACAAATTGTATTTCCTTCAAAGTATAGACCCCCTTTTCACAACTAACTGTAAAAACATTTTTTTTTTATATCACAGCTTTTTAGAAAATGAAGATACAGCAATAAAGCAATTGCTGCCATGAGACAACGCTTCGGCGCGGAAACGGCAGCTCCAGTGGCTTGACTGAAGCTGCCCCTTGTCGCACGAAATCCCAAGTGAGCAGATCGATATATATAGCTCTGGAACCTCACACCTGTCTCCATGAGGGTAACTTTTAAACTTTTGTATAACAGGGCTGCAAATGAACCAAACCCACTCAAACTAACTTGAACAATAACACACGCAACATCACAAATGCAAAAACCCAACCGTCTTGCTTAAACGACACAGAAATAAGTAAACTCTAAAGAAATACCCACAATGCACCTGGCTGCAAGCGCTGACTGAAGTGGATGGTCACGTCTTTTTTTCCCTTCTTATCAGTGCAAAAGACACTAAAATACTGTCGACTTTGGTCACACAAATAAATGTTATACACCCTTCGGATCCGATAGGTGTCTACTTTTTTGTGAGTTCACTCTCAGTAAAAGCAAAAGTGTGTGATTTTGCCAAAATAAGGTAAATAAACAGTGCGCGCGTTTCGTCTTTGTTCTCTCCGCGACTGTTATTAGAAACGCATCCCTAAAATGAGCTGGAACTCCGCGAAAACATAACACACAGAATTGAGACACATATCTGCAGAAAGCTTTAAGTGCACTTTTAAACGCAAGTCGTATGCGACCACTCACACGAGCCACTTTCGTTATCAATCACCAATCGGAAAAACAGCCAAATAATATAAATTAATAACCATAGGCGGAGCGTGTGTAAGGCTAGGGTAGGCTTAGCCTTCCCCTGGCCAAGTGGACTTGGGAGAAAAATTCCACTAAATTGGACAAAAATGCCCCTCCTTAAACAAATTAAATCTATTACGTCTGTTGCCAACAAAGTGAAAACGAATAGACAGTGTTAACTATGACATTACGATTGCTCACCTTGCACCGTATATATTAGGCGTTTTTTCAGTAGCCTATTGCGCACATGGACGTTCATTTTAACCACTTAATTTTTGAAAAATCATATCTAAAATATTTGTATAAATCAATTTCATTAATTTATCTAATTATTTAAAAGGTTTGTTGCATGGTTAACATACGCGACTCATGTGTATTTTAGAGGGAAAAAAATCTATAATAAACACGAAAACATAGGCTATTTTAATTTCTTCCACTTCACAACAATTCCTTTCAATTTATCAGTATTTAGAAAAGAAATGTAAGAAGCTATTGCTATATAAATCAAAACAAAAAAAGTCAAAACAAATTATTTTAGGCTAAAACGAAACTGAAACAAACGTTGGGTCTCTTTCCACACAAAATCAAACGTTCCCATATTTACTCTGTATTTGAACCGAATGCTACATTAATTGATTAGGCTACTCGGCTATGTAGGCGTCTTCACTGCGTTCCAGTAGCTACTCCAGGGGCACCTGCATGACTTCTTCTTTTGCGGCCAGCGGCAGCGAGTTCATAGTAAATGTCAGAATAATTTAGCCTTCTCAAATGACCATGACTAAAAAACATCTTTAGATATAAAACAGTTCAAGCATGCCACAATGTTAGTTTAAATGTTTAAGCTACATAAATGTGAGCTGTTCGATATCAACAGAAGCTGAAGCGCGCTCTTCGGGACACAGAGGCGCCAATGTCATCACTAGCATAATATTTAAATCACTATTTTAAAACGAATTAACAAGGCTAATTGAACAAATTAATTTTTAACCATGTCTCTATTTGGCGCAATATTTATTGACTTTGACGTGAAAACACGTCATTCGTCATTAATGACATGGCTGGTTCAGTATAATTTAGGGAATCTCTGACAGTCTGAGCGCTCATGGTACACACAGTACAGCCTGCAAGGCCTCTGCCAATATCCACATAATCTCACGTAAACCCGTTTTTTCTTCTAACATTAGAAACAAGTATACTTTTAAAGATGAGGTCGCTTTCTGTCGTCTCCTTTCGTATAGCACAAAAATGAATTGAAACCTTGCATACTAGGCAACATGTTGCAGTTTTTCTTTTGTTCTTTGAGTTTTGGTTATTGATTTATTATTTAAGTAAAATTATAATTCAGGTTGAGGCCCATATTTATCCTTTATAATGTTTTTTTCTTTCTTTCTTCTCAGCTCGCAGAAGCGCTGCAGGTGATGTGATATAAGATCTTGTGAATCCTGTTGTTTGCTAGTTTTTGTAAAATGAGTCCACGAAAAACATATTAGTAATATTTATCTTATCCTTTCTAATTTAAAATAATCTTGGTTAAGGGTTAATAATCGGTGAAGCGTCAGTTGTTGGTTATACCCGTAACAGCGCAATCGAACACATTTTTTTATGTTATTATCATTAGCTCTGTTATTTATTTGTATTTATTTATTTACTTTGAGAGTTTTCGTGTTAGATCTAAGTTAGTGATAGTATCACATTCTATAGCCTATATAATTAATTCGCTGTTTGAATAACCATGGAAAGGAAAAGAAAAATCTATGTAAAGTTATTATTTTTATTATTTTCTTAATTAAATTGTAATTATGTTCAATACAAATTCTGTCCCATTAAACGTGTTTTATTAGCCTATATGACACCTATGTTTGGTTCTTGCCTAAAAAGACGGGTATACGATGTTTAACATTTGGCTCTTTTAGCCTTACCCTGGAGTTGGTTCACGCTCCGCCTATGCCCTTAGGAGCGCAAACTGTTCGTTTTCTGAATGTTGACATAGCATTAATAAATGTAATAAAGGCTTGATGTATTCATTTATTTCGTTTCATTTTCTTAATTAAGATGCTGCATGTGTTTATCCAGTCTAATCGAAGTGTGCGTCTCTCCCCCGACTTTCCCAACAAAAATCCCACCCCCTCTCAGAAAATACATAAAACTGACATTACTGAGCTATATGCGTTTAAAAGTAACTTATTAAAATGATACAATGGCATTGCTCAGTTCAGTGTGTTGGGAAATCGGGAATTTTGTCCCGCGTCAACATTTATTCAACAGTTAATAACGCTCAACATTCAAAAGGTAGCATACACATGACAAAGCCAGCATTTTGGTCATCATCTTTCATTATTTCGGCAAATGTCTCCCACACTTTGCTCTTTCTATTTGTGTATTTGCGGAGCTTCCACTCCTCAGTTCACCTTTTCTCTTGCCGCCTCCATCTCTACATGCAGACTGAACTTGTGTGTCATCTTCACACCAGTAATTTAACCAATAAAGTATAGGCCTATTGTGATGATTGAGACTACAGGAAACATACGGATCCATCTGCAGGCTTTATTATTACACACAGGGTGATCACAGCATAGAAACAGGCAGAGTCAAACAAGCGGCAACGGGGACATCAGAGGCAAGGGCAAGAGAATAATTCAGTAGGAGATGCCGCTAACATAGAAATTGCACCTAGTATAATTGCACCTACTATTACAAAGGCTGAAAGATTAAATCCAATTTATCAAACAATTGTAGATAATCATAAGTTTGTATATGTGAACAGCGTAGGCGAAGGTCTAATTAATGTATGTGGAGAAAATGGTGATATTGAAATAGGAGATTACATTACAACATCTTCAATACCTGGCAAAGGAATGAAGCAAAGCGATGATTTAATGCATAATTATACTGTAGCAAAAGCAAGAGAAAATGTTACATTCTCATCACCAACAGAAGTTAAGCAAATTGCTTGCTCATACCATTGCGGATAATAAATGGCAATAACTAAAAATTTAGTAATAGATCAAGGCAGTACATTTACTGCCAATCTGCAATACGTTACAAATAGTAAAATACCTGTAGATTTAACAGGATATACTGTTAGAAGCCAATTACGCAAATCTTATAAAAGCGCAAATGCTACAGCAACTTTAATTGCTACTGTTATAGATGCCAGTACAGGAAATATTCAATTAAGTTTGGATGCTTCTACAACCGCAAATATAAAGTATGGTAGGTATGTTTATGATGCTAAAGCAAATATAGGCAATGTTGCTATTAAAATTTTTGAAGGTATCGTAACTGTTTACCCAGGAGTAACACAATAATGGCATCCATAACATCTCGCGAACAATTAAAAGAATATTGCCTAAGACGTTTAGGTGCCCCTGTTATTGAAATTAATGTTGATGAAGATCAAATTGAAGATCGTATTGATGACGCATTCCAATTCTACAGAGAGTATCACTATGATGCTGTAGAAAAAGTTTACCTAAAGCATTTAATAACTGAAACTGATCTAACTAATTTATGTAAATTTAATAGAAAGGATTACTGTCTATTTGTAAATATATAGAAATAATGATTGCACTGAGATGCCATCTTTTTAAAACTGTAAGTGTTATAAAGAAGAAATGATTGCCATTACCAGCAGTGATCCTGCAAACCTTACTTCTTACCATTGGCCCAACTGAATGACCCCACATGCTACTGACCATGCCATCATTAATCAACCTTTCTGAAATTAAACTCAGTCCATTTCTCCTTTCCTCCGTACTTCAGTCTTCTGCTGATATTTTTGGATCTTGAAAAACAAGCTAGGCTCCCGTTTCACAGCTGTTACGCAACACGTGACTCAGTCCATAAAAGCGATCACTTAGGTGGGTCGTTCAAGCACTGAAAAGTGCGTCATCGTAGTCGATTAAAATACTTCTAGGCTTACGAATTGATGGTCGAAATATTGGTTTTATGTATGTGGGGAAAAAATAAAAAAATAAAAAAAATAAA
>JAUKPS010000005.1:0-11756 GCA_032273165.1 Chlorellidium tetrabotrys | reverse complement strand
CTTCAGCTCTGAACAGATGATGAAACACTGAATGATTTCAAGCTCACACTTTGTCTAATAAACTTACATCTTTCATTTTTTATACAGATTGTGGGACTGTGATTTGTCAGAGATCAGCTGTGATTATCTGGCAGCAGCGCTGAAGTCCAACCCCTCGTATCCCAGAGTGCTGGACCTGAGTGGAACCTACAACAACCTGCAGGATTCAGGAGTGAAGCAGCTGTGTGTTCTTCTGGAGAATCCACGATGTCGATTTGAAACTCTGAGGTCAGTCACATGTTTTAGTTGTGCTGAGATGAATATGATGTGAAAGTTGTGCTGACACTGTGGATCAGTAGGCCCACACACCTCTATACAGGAAGTCTGGTTCTACTCTTTGTAGAACTTCTGATCCCTGATCCTCTGAGTCTGACTCAGTAGATAATGCAGAGTTCTGAGCTGATGTGGGTGAGAGGACTCAGGCAGCCTGACAGAGTTGATGTCCAGGTCTTCCCTGCTTGTCCTGATATACATAAACATGAGTATCCTTGCAGGTCAGATCTCATCAGTCACACCTGTTAGTGCAGCTCTCCTCTAGATTGTAGTGCTTGTTAAACTAGGATGATTTTAGGAGCCTGGACCGCAGATCTAAGGGAAGATATGACTTGGAAAGACTAAACCAACCTATTAGAGGTGTTCGCACTAACATAGATAAATACTCAGATTTACACCTTTAGTGTCTCACAAAGGGTTGAAAAGTGAATGTGCACAGAGAGGTTGGTGGTGAGACGGGCACTTCCAGCACTGTAGATGTGATCCAGCTCAGTGTTCATGGAAATAATCCAGAGAGCAGGATTCCTTGATGAATGTCACATCTTCTTAAAGTTATAATCCACAGGGAAAACTGTGAAACTGTCGATCTGATATCTACTCAACCAATCAGGTGTTTACATGCCCTTCACTGATCTCCAGCCCCACCTTATTATCAGTTTCTCTCTTTTACATCTGAATTATCTTCACTTCACATTTCAGTCAGTTCAGATTTCATTAGCACGTTCACTTTAGCATAATCCATTTTAATCCAAACACCTTTCTCTTTAAACTCTGTTTGTCAGTCACAGTATATCCAGTACAATCCTCTTTTTCA
Source organism: Chlorellidium tetrabotrys (assembly GCA_032273165.1). Classification (NCBI taxonomy): domain Eukaryota; class Xanthophyceae; order Mischococcales; family Botryochloridaceae; genus Chlorellidium; species Chlorellidium tetrabotrys. Next base: position 10,630 of record JAUKPS010000005.1, on the reverse strand, counting down.
CTGCGTCACACACATTCAGAGATCAGAGTGTCCTGTGTGTGCTCTCATTCACTCACACTCACTCTCATATGGCTGAAGTCTGTTTGTACACAGGCTGTCAGCTGGCCTGAGTTAGGCCTGTCTCTAAAATCATTATTTTATTACTTTTATTCTGATTCATCAAAGCCAAACTCAAACATATTTATTTTTACTGATTATGTTCTCATCAATAATTAACAGTCAGTACATTCAGATATGAATCATAATTCAGTGTTTAACATATTATCACAGATGGACTGCACAGGAGATCTCCTTTATGAAGAAACTGTGAAAGTTTGTCCAACAGTGGGAAACATTTCAGAGAACATCTCAGAGAATATCTGTGAAGCAGAAACTAAACATAATAATAGAAGAAAAGCCAAATAATGATCCAAATCCTGCTCTGAGACTATCAGACAGTAAAGGCTTCCAAAGACTGCTCACCTCTCAGACTTACTTAAAGATGCTGGTGCTGTCCACAGATCAGCTGACCTGCTGGCTCTCCATGATCAGCTTTGTTTCTTGGAGATAAAGGCTGAAGCCTTTAGAGCTTCAGTTCTCCAGAGCAGCAGGATGTCTGAGGTCCGCAGAAACACAAAAACACAGCAGCTAAAAATAGTTGTTCAAAGAAAACGAGGTGGGAGCTGCTGATTCCTGAGCTTTGATACTGGATTAGCTTCAGTAGTTATTCCCATCACTGCTGTAGGAGCTACATTTAGTCACAGCTGATTGTCTTCTTTGACCAATCAGAAGACTACTGTTGTAAAAACAAGCAGACAAAGAACCAATGAGAGTGAAGAACAGGATAAAGAGCTCGTGTGATGGAGGCAAAGCAATAATCAGCAGACTGTAGCAGTTTCTATCTGGATGAAAGTAGAAGGAGCTCAGCGGAGCTCAGTCCCATATCTTTGGTTAGAAACAACATCAGTGATTTCCTGCTGCTCGAGATGATTCCAGCAGCTCTCATTCCAGCAGCTGATGAGAGAAACAGCTGATGGCTCACAGCTCGTGCACTGTTGGATCTCCAGATGTTCACGTGGCTGAAGTCTGTGAAGAAACTGTGGTCCACGTAGTTCACACGGCCTCAGATTGGACCGAGCTCCCTGGATCACTGCAGCATCCTCAGCTGGTACATGGACGTCTCTGCTCCTCAGTCTTGGAGCCCCTGCAGGTCCGTCCACACCACCGGGGTCTTCTCACTCACCTTTCCTTTGTCCTCGTCCTTCATCGGCCGTGCTGTGTCTTTGTTCCTGCGGTGTTGTTCCCACGATGCAGCGCTGATGTTCCCTCCTTGAATGCACAACAAGTACGGTGCTGGTCTTTCTCGGGTGGAGCAGAGACAGATTGAAGTCTTTCAGGCTTTAGTGCCGACTTCCCTGACAGAGGCTGGACTCCATGGTCTGCACAGGAGGCTTCTACACTGTGTGGAGGTGACTCCTGGACTTGAAGACAGGCTGCAGGTACATGTGTGATGAAGAGGAGCTACAGCAGTGTGATGGAGCTGCAGGTGTGAAGGAAGTCCTGCTGTCCTGTCCCACCCTCATCTTTGCTTCCTCTGTCTTCTCTGGACTTGTCCTCCTGTTTCAGAAACAGCACTGCTTCATGCCGAGGGTGGACGGGAGCGTTGGCTCTGATTCTTTTACCGTCCACCACAAGGAGACACTGATGCTGACCTCCTGATTCATCTGCATGTGTTCTGCTTCACACTGCTCACCTCCACCAAAGACTTCACAAACATCTTCTTTCTTTGAGTCCAGTTTGTCCCACAAACACTTCCAAATCTCCTCCTCTGAGATTCTGCAGCTTCTTGCAGTGTGACTCAGCTGACTTCTGACAGACCACAGACTGGCACAGCATCCACATGTGTCTCCTTTCAAACAGGCTCTTGATGTTTCCTCCCACATCATTCTGGCCTCTCAGTCTCCTTTGTTCTCCAGCTCTGTAGCTCCAGCTGGTGAAGCTTCAGTTTTCCATGTTGGTAACAGTAAACTACAGCCTCTGCTGTCAGCTGGGTAACTAAACAGAGCTGCAGCACGTCTCTGCGGTGGTGCTACATCCAGCCTGCAGACGGCCGTCTACATGTTGTAGTGGTTTACAGTCACCAGGGGGCGCCGTCACGGCCACGCAGTCAGTGGGCTGCTCTGCTTGTGCTGTTGTTGGTGAAGCTGAAGTGAAAGCGAATGTTAAAACAATGAAAAGTGTCCACTGCAGCCTCCATCTGAGCTTGTCATGTTCTTCTTCTTTGATCCTTCGTGTTTGTGCTGAACACTGCTGTCGCTCTCTTCCCTGTTCCCGCCCACTTTCTAACCAATCAGCATTGGAGCGTGCACAGCGTCGTCCACACTGAGCTTTGTTGTGAGCGCATGGACTCGTCTGCAGAACATTTGTATGGGCTCAAAATGTGGTCATAAATATTTTGTACTTGTAAATCAGGATTTGTATGTGTAAAAAGAATTTGTGTGTGCGTGAAAAAGATTTGTGTGTGTAAAAAAGATTTGTGTGTGTAAAAAGAATTTGTGTGTGTAAAAAAGATTTGTGTGTGGACTTAGAAAAAAAACCCTGCAAGTTACAAGTACGAATTTTGACCCTATTTTTCTTCCTTTCATCTGATTGGTCAATGTCATGTCAATCACAAATGTAACTATCCAATCAGAGAACAGATGGGTTTGGCTGTCGGAGGGGCACTTTTTTGACCTGACGTTCCCGTCACAAGTGTCTTCTAAGTGAAGCTACCAGGTTCAGGTCCAGCTCTGTTTATCTGGAGCTGCAGTAAATGATCCGTCCTCACAAAGCAACACAGACACCAGATATGCAAACACAGCATCATACAACACAACCAAGAGATCCAAAGAATTATCTCTGCATTTCTGTGGCTGATGCTGCTGGAACGAAGCTGTTTGAAACCTTGTTGTTCTGCACTTTGGGACCTGAAGAGGAACCTGAACCTCTGTGCAGAGGGTTCAACTCTGAGGATTCCTGTTCAGTTTTTTTTATTTCACACGGCAAAACTTGACAACTTTATGATAAATGTACGACTTCAATGTGAATGCTGTTCTCTCTTCACTTCTTCTCCTCTGATTCTCTCCACATGTTGCTCTGCATCAGTGCTCAGTTTCCTGACAAAACAAGATGAAATATTGCTAAATATAATAGTATCTCATTACACTTCAACATAAGTGTTTTATTTTTGTAATTGTTTATCTGTTATTTTTCAGACTGAGTCACTGTGACCTGTCAGAGAGAAGCTGTGAAGCTCTGGCCTCAGGTCTCAGCTCTCAGACCTCTAATCTGAGACAGCTGGACCTGAGTAACATCAACCTGAAGGATTCAGGCGTGAAGCTTCTGTCTGAAGGACTGAAGAGTCCACGCTGTACACTGGAAACTCTCAGGTGAGATCAAGCATTTTTCTTTCATCAACTGACAGAATTAGCAGATTAATAATAAGGCAGTCCTCTAATAAGAGGAGAAGTGGAGGTGTTTTGAAGGGCAACGTACTCTTATGTTAACAAGACAGGAAGTAGTTCCTGGGAACTGCTTCCTTTGTTATTGTCTAAGTAGAAACATGATGGTGAAACAGTGATGAGTTTGCAGAGGTGGATCCACACAACACAACAATGCTGTTGCGTGCTGAAAGCAGACTTCTCACAGATTCTGAGGCTGCAGGTTTCATCACTGTCCAACCAAAATTCACTGAACCAGCAGTAAATGAACGTCCAAAACTACGCTTCATGTTTAAAAAACAGATGATCAGGGGGATTTGTGTTTACATCTTTTTTGTGTGATCTGTTCACCTGCTGTTTCAGCTGTTTGGTGGTTGTTGAGATGGTTTTGTGACCTTTTAGCTGAGATTCTGACGTTTCTGTAGATACCACACATGTCTAATTACTTTGTACAGCATGAATGGCCATAACGAGGTTTTTAACAGTAAGAAAAGTTGTAAAACTTCAGAAAATATAGTTAAAAGTCCAAAACCTTCCACGTCTGGTGGCTTGTGGTAAGGAGCAGATCAAACGAGTAAAGAATTAGGTTATAATTATAAATGGCTTCAACAGCACATTCAGGTCTGTGAGACTCATTCAGACACTGAGCCGTGGCTCTGTGCTACATGCACATATTTCTGCATCTCTGCCATTCAGACACACTTTATATATAGTTTATTTTATGTAGTGTTCAATACTGAACTGTACATTTAGTCTTTTTAAAGGCAGCAAGTTTTATTCAGTGTTTTCATAAAAGCCTTATTTCTATCCATTTACTGCTATTAGGAAGAACACGTGAGGTTTAAGACCTGGACCAGTTTGAAACCTTTTGTCCTCCACAGTGGAAAATGGGTGGAAATAAAAATGGGTCTCACTTTAGCCAGCTCCTAATTTTATCAGTTCTGCTCTCAGCGTCTCCTGTATATCTCCTGTATAAATGTTGCACTCAGCTTTGTGGTCTCCAATATCACTGAAATGCAGCCAGATGCTGCTCAGTTTGCCTTTTCACTCTTTCCTGACACGCTTGCATTTCAGTACAGCTCCCATTTCTCTGTGTACTGGTCTCTACCACTACCCTTGCTGTCTATGGGACATGTCTTCTTTCACATAATGGTATGATCCCAGTCTGTCTCTTAAAGTGTTTGGCCACATGGTTTGCTCATCAGAATAAAACCTCAGCCGTGCTCACATTGATTATCAGCAAGCCTGAAAATTCATCAATATTTGACATATGAAATTATGTCAAGGGCTGGATTTGGCCCACGGGCCATATGTTTGACACCCCTGGTTTACACAGTTTGGTATTCAATGTACAAGTGAGTTAGCTCTCAGCTAACTAGCAGACAAGCTAACTGCTGGGACTGCGTCTTTCTAACAAGAGCGTCAGACACTCAGACTGGTTTCCTTTGTGGATGATGATGTGTTCTCACACTGATCCTTCATGCTGATGCTGCCATCCACCCACTGCTCCTGGATTCCTCATCATCATCTCCATCAGCCCTCACAATACTCCACCTTCATCAGCTTCATGTTCAGCAGCCTGGATGGACAGTAATTCTTTCCATGGGTTATGGTGGGACATTGAGAGCTGAAGTCAAACAGCAGTGAGAATGAAAGACTGATTCATTTCTATTTAGTCTTGTGATGTGCAGCTTTGTTCAGAGCATTAAGGCCCAGCAAAGATCACTGAGGTCATAGAGTCCTGATGAAACCTGTGTGCTTATAGAAACTGAGACCAGATGAACCAGAATAGAAGGACATTAAAATGAAGTGTCAGCTACACAAAGGCAAAGCTATTCAGTTGTTGCTGTGAGTTATTTAAATGGAGGATGGAGTCAGACTTTAAGCTGCTGGACTCAGTCACTATATCCTGTTGTCCTCATAGAACCTGGACACACAGACTCACCTGTGACACAGTGACACACAGTGTGGGCTACACACACATTAGAAAGTGGATCAGTCACACTTGTGCAATCATTTGTTGTGCTGGGAAACCATGAACACTGTGAATCACATTAATGGCTTTGTTACAGCAACATTCAATCATGAGTTCAAAAGTAGTGCATTGTGTACTTATTTTAATAGTACTGCAGTGTGAGAAGTGCAACATTCAGTGTGCAGAAACAGATCAGGTGCTTTCTAACAGCAGTGTTCCCTTTAACACAGCAGCAGTTCAAATATTTCTGTCAGTCTGAGCTGAAACATGAATCTAATCAAAGATCAAATCAAAGTTCTTTGCCTCTGCCAGGACGTTAACATTTGATCTAGTTTTTTACAAAGTTCCCTCAGCGTCCAGAGCCACCAACATACCTTTGATCAACAGCAAGTGAACATTTATAAATGTGTGTTTGCAGAACAGGAAGCAGCAGAACTATTGTTCTGTTATCAGGCAGCAGCACAAACGCTCATCAGCTCATTTACTGTGCAGGACTTTGAGTGTGTGAAGTGTGTGTTTGTGCTGGATTTCCTTTGGAGAATCTCAGTCAGAAACCAGACAAAGAAAAACTCTTTCAACAGTCCAGGTTGAGTTGACAACATGAACTGCATTTATCTTCCTCTGACTGACATGTTCTTCCTCCTCTGCACCGAGCCAGCTGCTAAGACTCACAAGCTCATTGACATTTTCTGATGATAAAGAAACTCTCTTCTTCTGCACAATATGAGCAGCAACAGAGAAGAAGCTTTCACAGGTACAGATGTTGCAGCTGTGGCCAAGTACATGTGCTGCATGTTGGAGCAGCACTCTAATGGACAGGCCTCTGTGCTGATGGTGGGCTCTGCTCTGTATCCACCACACTGTTCTCAGCTGAGTCTTCCTCCTGTTCACACTCTGATGAAGCACCAACAGGGCCAACTTCTTCTCTGGTGGCTCGGATGTTGTTGCTTCCACAGGTTTCCCTCCAACAACCCTCTGTTCCTGCAGTGAGTTCAGTAAGATCTGGGTAAACACTTGAGCTCCTTGAATCTGGCTCCAGCAGCAGTTTTCACATATACAATGTTGGCATTTTGCTTGCGTGTCTCCAGGTCTGTTCTGAATGTAGACTTGAATTTGACCACGTAGGCGGGGTCATCATCTGAGCTCTCCATCACCTGAGAGATGACAAAACACAGAATCACAGAGCATGAAACCAACGTTTCTCCTCCCAGAAGTTCAGTCACAGACCTGCAACAGAAACAAGAAGATTCAAATGACGCAGAGCTTTCATTTACTTATATCCACAAACATGTCCTCTACATATTCATGCTGTATTTACACACACATACAGAGGCTGTTTGTCTCTCACACACAGACAGGACACTGAGAAATACATCATGTTAAATATACCTGCAGGCTTCCAGCTGTGCGCTTTGTCCCTGTCAGCTGTGATTGCCATGGCAACCTTGGTGTTGTGCGCGATGCAGGGACGTGTTCAAAGGCAGACGTCTGGCAGCAGCATCATATTTGATGCACTATCTGTACTGAGTGTGCTGACTTTATTTCAAATGTCCCACTGCTGTGCAACATGAATCACATGTTCTGCACGTTTCTGTAACTCCCAGGTAACCATGATTACACAGCCACGCCCAGTAGTCTCCAGAGAGACCAACAGCTGGTTCACGTTGTAACGCCGTGGCTTTCGTAGTCTCTCCTTTTTCTACAGCTCATGTGTTCTTCTTGTGATGCTGCGTCTTGAGGCTCATACATGCCGTCATTTGTTGATCCTAAGAACGTTCCTCAGACCGACTTCTTCAACAACAGATAACTTTAGTTGTATCAACACTGCCTCCTGGAACAGTTTAAAATGAACATGTCAAAGATCTGTACCTGTCTCCATGTTTCTGTCCCCGCCCCTTTCTTTCTGTCCTGGGTCATGTGAGCGCTGCAGTAGTATTAGGCCCACCCTCAATGCTCCCATTGGCTGAGACGCATAATGACGCCCATTTCAAGCCAGCACTGATCAACATCCCTCCTGTGACCCATGGCTGTTATATTCAGAGCCAGTGAGCACTTTCACAATAATCATGATTTTAAAAACTGTGATTAAAATAATTGCTGACGTTAATCAATTAACGACTTAACGAGATAATAACAGGTTAAGTTGCCCTAATAATTCGACTTTGGTGACAAACTGATGTGATCTCCATGTTTCCTTTGTTGGACTGTGGGCGAGTGTCAGAACTGAATGTACTGAGTAACATGTAGAGTTTAAACATGTGTCAGTTCCAGTTTTAGAGCTCTAAAGTGCAGCTATCATGTTAGGAATATGTTAGGAATAGACAGGAACACTGAGCACACTGAGGTCAGATCTTTATTTTACCACTCGCTGCATTCTTGATGTTCATGAATTCAGCAGCTTCATGATTGTCTGCAGCATTAATCTCATATTTCCATTAAAAGTGTTGAATTTGACTGTTTGATGTTCTTTATGATCTCTGGCACCAGTTCATCTGTAGGCTGAGCTCAGTCCATCCATTTAGTGAAATGATGTTTAAAGGTCTCCTTGTTCTGTGAGCGTGCACAGATCCTGAAGCAGAAAGCCTGGGTTACAGAGAAATGATCATCACTGTGATGATGCTCATCATCTCTGACTGGGATTTGAGGTTTTGTCAAAGCAGCAAAGAAAGCCTGGCTATGTTGGACTGGGTGTGGCAGCAGCTCCCAGTTTGAGTTCAGGAGACAGACACCCTCTCTACTTTGAAGATCAGCTTCAAACTTTCCTTTTTGATAAAGCTTATAGTTCGAGCTGGATCAGGTGACCCTGAACCATCCCTTAGTTATGCTGCTATAGGCTCAGGCTGTTGGTGGACTTCCCATGATGCTCTGCTTTCTTCTCCCCTCTTTTCACTCCTGATGCTTTTATATGTCACTACTGCATGTCCTTAACTTTTGTCTCTCTGTTTTGTTCTTGTCTCTCTGAGCTCATCTCTTCTCTTTCCCCTCACCCTGCAACCAGTCATGGTAGATGCTCCTCCTGGAGCCTGTTTTCACTGGGAGGATCTTTGTGTCAAAGGGAGTTCTTCTTCCCACCATCACCAAGTGCTGCTCACAGTGGAGGCGGTTACCTTACACTGTTAAACAGCTTCAGATGACTGTTGTTGTCTGTTGGGTATTGTCACTTATAAATAAAGTTACAATGGATGGATAGATGTTATTGTGACAAAGAGAAAACAACTGTTGACAGATAGATTGTTGTTTTGTGTGTCTGCAGTCTGTCAGGCTGTCTGATCACAGAGGAAGGCTGTACTTCTCTGGCCTCAGCTCTGAGCTCCAACCCCTCCCATCTGAGAGAGCTGGACCTGAGCTACAATCATCCAGGTGACTCAGGAATGAAGCTGCTGTCGGCTGGACTGAAGGATCCAGGCTGGAGACTGGACACTCTCAGGTATGGAGAGAAAATCTGATAGAGGAGGAAGAGCTGGAAACATTTCCTGTGTCTTTCACTCACTTCCTGTTTGTTTCCTGCAGATGACACATGAACAATCACACATGCAGGAATATTTTCAGGGACAGACACACTAGTCTAGCTGGATAGTTCATGGATATTTATGTAGGGGTCTCCAAGGAGTCTGTTTGCAGGAACATTTAGGTCACAGGTGTACCTGATATAGATACCAGTGTACCTAATAAAGTGTCAGCTAACATTTGGAAATGGAAGCTTAAATAATGACAAACTGTACATTCACAGCTGAATTCACAATAAATTTGTTCTCAAGTGCACATTTTTCTGTTATTGTTCTCAAACAACAGAATGAGAATGAAATATTGATTCTAACAGGGCCCATAAACAGCATTAGCTTAGCAGCATTAGCTTATCAGAGTTTCCATCATGGTCACACAAATCCTTAGCAGAGAAAAGTGGCCTACTTAGCAATAGCTGCTCAAGTTGTATAAAGAAAGGGAAAACAGTATTAGCATTAGCTGCTAATGGCAGCTTACTTAGCATAAACTCTTCACATCTTTATAATGCAAGGGAAAGGAGTCACTCATGGAAGCCTATTTAGCATTAACGTCTCACATCATTATAACACAAGAGAAAAGGGTATTAGCGTTAGCTACTAATGCTTATTCACCTCAAATTAGCTTTAGCTGCTAATGGTAGCCTACTTAGCATTAACTCCTCACTAATATAATGCTAATTCACATCAAATTAGCATTAGCTGCTCATATTGTTATAAGGAAAGAGAAAACGGTATTAGCATTAGCTACTAATAATTATTCAGCCCTAATTAGAATAAACCTCTAAAAGCAGCCTACTTAGCATTAACTCCTCACATCGTTGTTACCCAACGGAAAAGAGTATTAGTATTAGCTACTATCATTTTTAATAAGTAAGAGAAAACAGTGTTAGCATTATTGAATAATGCTAATTCACACTAAATTAGAATTAGCTATTTACAAGAGCGTACTTAGAATTAGCCGCTCACATTGTTAAAAAGTAAGGGAAAACAGTATTAGTATTAGCACATAATGCTAATTCACGTCAAAGTAGCATTAGTTAATAATGGCAGCCTACTTAGCATTAACTGCTCACTAATATAATGCTAATTCACATCAAATTAGCATTAGCTGCTCACATTGTTAAAAGGGAAGGGAAAACAATATTAGCTTTAGCAGAACAAGAAGATTTTGTATATGCACCTGTGGATGCGATGGGCGAACTAATTGGTGATGATAATAGTTTATCAAAACACATACAAGCTATCTTGGAACATCCATTGGTAGATATTTATGCGATTAAGAAAGCAGGCTTTAAAGTCGTTGTGGATGCCATCAATAGTTCTGGCGCATTTACTGTACCTGCCTTGTTAAAAGCCATTGGCGTAGAAGATATTGTTGTGTTAAATGCAGAAATGACTGGAGATTTTGCACATAATCCTGAGCCACTTAAGGAACACTTAACCGAACTATGTGATACCGTTGTAAAAGAAAAAGCACATCTAGGTATCGCAGTGGATCCCGATGTGGATCGTTTGTGTTTTGTAAGTGAGGATGGCAATTTATTTGGAGAGGAATATACCTTAGTAGCTGTTGCAGATTATATATTACAATATACTAAAGGCGCTACAGTGAGTAATCTCTCCTCTACTAGGGCTTTAAGAGATGTTACAGAACAACATGGTTGCAGTTATTTTGCGAGTGCTGTTGGTGAAGT
>JAUKPS010000004.1:19605-62820 GCA_032273165.1 Chlorellidium tetrabotrys | reverse complement strand
TAATGGAATATACGTAGCAGCTATATCAAGTGGTGCTTGTAGTGAAGTTGCCGCCAACGCCTTACCTGTACTTATATCAGTTGGTACCCCAGCTTGTTTTTGCTCAGCGGCTTGACGTTCTACGTTAGAGCCGAATAGTTGAAGAGCAGAAGGAATTAAAGCGCCACCCAAAGCACCAATACCGGCACCAACTGGACCAAACGGTGCCCCCGCCATAGCGCCAAAACGGGCAGACCCAAGAGACGCTGCAATATTAGGTGCTTGTTCAGCTAAAGCTAAGGGTACTTGACGGAATAACTCACCGCCAGCACCAGTAATACCTTTTTTCTCGTACGCTTCTTTAAGCTTGTCTAAGCCAATCTGTTCTTCGTACTTTTGACCAATAGCTTTTTCACGTTCTAGACCACGTCTAGCGGCTTCGTTAGCACCGAATAAAGATTCAAGGGTTGTTTGGGCAGCACCAGTAGTAGACTCAAAGCCTTTGCCAAGAGCAGCGCCAACACCTTTCTTACCAGTAGAAGCTTGTTCGCCAAAAGAAAACTGCCCTAATGACTTTGATATTAAATTCTGCGCTTCTTCTGGGCTGGTGCCTTCTGGAACTTCAAACCGTCCGATGCGACCATCGGGTAATTCGAAACGTGCGATAGGCATTTATTTTTCAAATCCTAGAAATTTAACTGGAGTCCCCGCACCCATTGTACTATTACTTACAGCGCTATAGAAAGCATTGAAATCATTGCCGTAAGCACGCTTCTGAGAAGGTAGCATATCGCCCCACTCTTTGAGCGCCGTATCTTTAGAAACCACGTTAACTGGTTTCTTGGCAGCATTCATTTCTATATAGCGTTCCATCATCTTTGGATCGCCAAGAAGGTTTAGCAACTGAACAGCCTCACCTGGTTTATTAAGCATAGCCATACGAGACTGGTTTTCTAACATCATCTTCTTAATTTGAACTGCACGATCTTTATCGCCAGACTCAACGGCTTCACGGTACTTAGCAAGGTTGAGGTCATACTCATTAGCTTCTTTCTCAAGCGAACGACCTTCTTTGCCCATGCTGCCAATACGACCGGCTGCCAACTGACCAAATTTAGAACCTGCCTCAGCAAGATTGCGGTTGCCAAGTAAAGAAGACATAGCGTCAAACAACATCTGAGACTGCGCTTCATTCTTAAGACCGGCAATACCAGCACGTGTTTTATCGCCAATACCAGCTAGCTTAGCCAAGTAATCATCTGCTGCTTTTTTAGGTTCTGTTTCACCATCAAGAACAGCCGCAATACCTGTTTTCTTAGGTGCTGCTTTTTCATAGAACGCATCTCTTTGCGCTTGTGTAGGACCGCCAGCAGGAGCCGCAACTAAACTAGCGCTAGGCAATGCAGGGGAACCTTCTGGAAACACACCTTGCCCACGAGCAATAGCATCTAACTCTTCTGGTGTAGCACTTTTAGTTTTGTCAGAAACTAGATTCTTACCAGTCATTGCGCCACGAACTTCAGCAGGGCTAGCATCAACCGTTTTACCCCAAGGCTGATTCCATTCACCAAACTTTTCTTTAATGGCGTTCCAAAGCTTTTTATCAAAGCCAGATACTTGTGGACCTGAGTACTCGTCCTCAACCGCACCTCTATTTTGGAACGCAATAATTCCGCCGTCAGCCATATCAACTGACTCCATATTAGGAGCAGGCAATGAAGCAATACCAGCGTTCTCATTCATGTCAATAGCACCGCCGCCAGCTAGTGGCATAGCGTTACCCATCTGATCTACAGCAGCCATCTGTTGCATAGCTTGAGCTTGCGCATCTTCAGCCAAGAGCTTGTCTTTAACGGAAGGCTGTCTTGCTTGTTGTTGAGCCTGTGCACCTTGAACGGCATTACGCAAAGACTTACGACCCATAGCTTCAGTCATAGCAACGTATTGTGGAACGTCAAGACTCTTACCAGCTAACACGTCAGACAACTGCATATCGCTCATCTTGCGAGCAGTATCTAAAATAGATTGAATGCTTCTTGAAGAAGCACCTTTAGGGGCAGCACCAGGCTGCTGAAGGATAGCGCCTAAGCCACCAGGCAGAGCGTTAGGAGAAGTAGGAGCTGAGCCGCTTTTTGGCATTGTAGAGATCATATTTATTCCTTAGGTACCAAACGCTTTGTATGCGCCAAGAGCGCCAAGACCTAAACCTGCAGCCTGCTGAGCAAAGCCGGGTTGTGCTTGGTACATTTGTGTCGTAGTAGATTGCAAAGGTAATCCACGTAACATGTTAGACATTAAGCCTAATTGCATCATTGGGTATTGCTGAGCAGTAGCGTAGTCTTGGATAGCTTGGTTAATTTTAGCTTGTTCCATCTGTTGTTGCTGACCGCCAAACTGATTCTGTCCTTGGAGGATGCCCATCTGTTGACCATACTGAGTTTGACCCAGTTGACCCAAAGTACTAGCAGCATTAAGAGCGCCAGTATATCCAGCCTGTTGTGCACCAACGCCTTGTAAGCCAATCTGTGCGCCCTGTAAGCCGCTGTTGATACCTTGTATACCGGTCTGTAAACCTTGCAGACCTAAGTTAGCTCCATATTGCTGAGCCTGTTGTGCATTTTGGAAAGCGTTCTGTGAACCAGTGGCTTCAATACCTTGCAGCTGAGACATCAAACCACGCTGGGCTTCTGCATCTTGTAGGAATTGACGATTGCCACCAAAAGCACCAGCACTAATTGCTTTAGCCGCACGCATTGGGGAAGCGATCTGGTAGTCACGAAGTGCTTGACCCTTTTGATAGTCCACCACGTTTTGCATGTATGGAGACATGTAGGCGCTAACTGATCTAGGATCGGTAGCCATCTGAGCATAATTCTGACCAGCACCAGCAGCTTGCATACCATAGCCAGCGCCTTGTAAACCTAAACCAGCACCCATACCACCATACGCACCAGCTTCTCTAGTAGTGCCAAGCATACCTGCACCACCAACACCAGCTAGCTTAGAACCTTCAGCAACTTGCGGAGCAACCTGCATGTTAGACATGCCTTGGTAGGACTGCTGCTGCATTGGCGAAGGACCAGCAAAGTAATCGTTTACGTTAGAGCTGTAAGGCTGGTATGGCTTAAAGCCAGTAATTTGTGTGCTGTAAACAGGGTTGCCATCGGCATCAGTACCTGTTTGAGTTTGCCCAGTATTAAATATCTGCGCTTGTGTAGCGCCAAGCATGTTCTCTACATACGGGCGAGCATACTCAGGGATGTTGGACGTTTCGGATTTAGTGGTTGATGGGCCACCACCGCCACCACCCATGTGGAACATAAACTGATCCACAAACCACCACTTTAAACTTTTAATTAAATTCATAATTTAGTTTCCACTAAAACGGCTTTTTCTTCAAAGCCAAAACGTTTCCATAACCGAGCAATTGACTCTCTTGCCAACCCTTGAATCTTAGTAGCACCATTAGCCTTAAAGATATTTGACATCTGCGCAAACGTCTCTGGGCTTGATACTAATTTTCCACCTATAGCGGTAACAAAAGCAACCCTGTCACCGGGGTAATTAATAAAATTAACGGTAGCTGCGCCGTGTATTTCTTTGTTCTCATCAGTAGCGACTAGTAACATCCACTCGCCCATAACAAGATAAACCTTAATCTGCTCTGCTGTGTACTCAACTGCACCTGACTTATCTTCTGCGCTCTTGATGAACGGCTCAACTTTCTCCCATAACTGGTTGATAAGTTGTACAGGTACAGGCTGAATAGCTAGCGTCATGCTGGCATCATTTTATTCGGATTAACAGCAGGCGCTTGTTTCTTTTTACCTGTACGGGCTTGGCGAACCTTATCCATCATGGAGTAGAGACGCTTTGCACCAGCATCAGTAGAGCCGTTACCTAGATGCGAAACAACATCAGCCGGTACCACAAACTCTCCGTCAGCCAACCGGGCTGGCTGCTTTCCAGCAATACTAGCAGGTATAGAATCAGACATGCCATCGCCACGACCTTTAAGCATGCGCCCACCATCTGAGTAGCCTCCTAAATTAGAGATGCCACCGCTAGCTAGATTTAACTGACCCATTTGCATGGTAGGCTGAAGTCCAGCCGCTTGTTGACCGGGCATCTGCGCGTGATACATTGCGTTACCTAAACTTGCTACAGACGCATCATACGGGTCCATAGCCGCTAATTTAGCTGCAGTAGTTAAAGTAGCTTTCTTTTTCTTTTGGTCAGCAGGATTACCACCGCCAGCCATCATCATAGGTTGACCTGTATAAGCATCGGTCTTTGGCTCATACCCAGAGCGCACTACTTCTGCACTTGTAGGCATCTGACTTGGCACGGCAAACTGAGTTGTATCCTGTTGGCTTTGTGGGTACATGTTGCCTTGAAGATCGGCTAAACCGCCAGGAGCCATAGCAACCATACCGCCATCAGCGTAACCAGAGTAGTTAGCTTTGTAGTATGGGTTTGGTTGAACAGGCGTAGACCCAGTAAAGTTGTTAGCCAGTCTCCAACGGAAAGGGCTGTTAGGGTCATATTGTTCTTGACCAGGCACGCTTGGTTTATCTCCTGCTGCACTACCGATACCTGGCAAAGACAAAATACCAGCTTTAGTAAGCGGATTTGAAGTAGCGTAGAAGTCAGAACCTGGAGTTGGAAGCGGTGCAGTACGTGCAGCTTCTGCAGCAAAAAGAGCTTGTTGGTTTGGGGCTGCTCCAGGTAATGCGGCAGAGCCTTCTGGGAACACGCCTTGTCCTCTAGCCAAAGCATCTAATGCAGTATTTTGTGCCGTGCCTGCGGGTATATTTGCCGCTTGAATACCTGCCGCTGTTGGAGGCGGTACTACTGTTGGTGGGGGTACTGCAGTTAATGCTTGTGTAGATGCGTCTACTGGAGGTGTTGCTGCGCCTGAGAACAAGCTACCTGTATCAGAATAAGCACCTGTACCACCGGCAATAGCGCCGCCAAGACCGCCGTAGAGGGCAGCTTGCCCAGCATCTTTACCTTGAAGGGCAGCAGTTCCACCACCGATAAGAGCGCCAGCTCCAGCACCAGCCAAGATACCGCCAGCCATAGTGCTACCTAAAGCCGCAGAAAGGGCAGGAGCAGCAGCGCCAGCAGTGAAGTAAGTAGCTGCAGCGGCAGCCACGATAGGAAGAGCTTGTTCTAAGAACCCAGCTTCAACCAAGCCAGTATTAGGGTTTACACTTAGTGATCCACCCTGCGCTTTGGCGAGAGCTTGTAGTCCCTGCACTTCACGTGGGGACATGTGGACTAAAGTCGTGTCTGTACCACGACCTTTATTTGCTAGGTGTTGTGCTGCGGCGTGTAGGCTCATAGGGACCCCTTGGGGTTAAGTATGCTCGAGTTTATCATTGTTTTATCCACCTGAATACTGTATTCGGATTGCTGGTATGTATATCGTTGGGGATGAACCAGGTATGGTATCTGTTACTAAGGTTGGTCCTGAAGTATTCGCAAAGATGTAATACCTAGTTTGCTCTCCTGCCGCCCTATAGACTGACTGAGGATTTACAAATTGTATCTCTACGTTATTGGTTAGTTTATAGGCTTTACCAGAGTTAGTGGTATTAACCCAGCCAGCGCCTACGTTCTTTTGGGCGTATACATAAACTATTTGGCTGTTACTGCTTGCTTTTAAATTTAAGGATATGGATAACGAATACACACCTTCATACAGAAACGTAAACACCCCTGTAGTGGAATCGTAAGTAATACCTTCATTGACTGGCGGTAAAAAACTGCCGGGTCGTAACAGCGCTGCAGTAGTTCCAATTGAAATCGACGCAGTGCGATCATACGCTTCTATGTAAGACGGTTCCCAAGCGGTTGTTTGCAACGTGCCATCAGGAAAAGAAATTCCATCTGTTGTAACCCTTTGGGATACTGTTTGGTTAAGGTTGTCTACACTATTAAAGTACAAACGCAAAACGTTACCAAACTGGTCTTGATATTGTTGGCTATAGTCAACCGGACCAATCGGTAAGTTGGGCGCTTTTGACGGTACTAGCTTATTTGTATTTGCCATTATCTGCGACCGTCATTCTTAATATCAATACGTGGAGTACCTAGTTGCCAAGCCACGCCTAAACCGTTAGAGCTAATTCTCATAGCCATTTGGCGACCACGAAGGCGGGTATAAACCTGACCAGTAAACTGCTGAACTGTATATTGTGGGAACACGGTGTAGTTGTCTGAGCTTAATACTGTAGGAGTATCTGCATCCCCATAGTTTGTACCACTGTTATATCGTGGGCGTAATGTCATGATTACGCTTGGCTGGTTTGCATTAGAGCCGTTAAAGTTAATGTCAGGTAGTATGCGCCAGACAAACCCAAAGTTGTGCCCATCACCAATGTCAAAATCAGAAGACTGCACATACGCTTCAATTGGTAGCGGAGTTAAACCAGACGCATCGTCATTACCAATCTCGTGATACAAAATACGACCTAATGGGTTACCTTGGTCATCACGCTCAAACTGGAAAGCCCCCATTGGGTTTTGACGAATACCAGAATCTAACCATGCAGTGCGCTCAATAGAGCCGTAATACCAAACACGATCTAGGTAGTTATATACAACGTACTTATCGACTTTTGGCTTGTTGTCGTTGGTGGTGTAGTCACCTGATTTAGATACATAGAACCACCATACTTCGTTGTAGCCTTCGTTAGTGCCGCAGGTAACTTGCCATGCTTGGTCTTTATTAATATCTGCAAACACGTACTGACGCAGTGCGCAAGGCAGTGTTTCTACACGACCAGAGTACATGTAGAACTTATCGGTACCCATCCAATAAGTAACGTTATTAATAGTAATAGCCGCATTAGGCGACATGATGGATATGTTGTCCATCAAAAGCGTAAAGCCCCATACGTAAGGGGGTCCAAGATACTGCATAGAGTAGATTGCTGCATCTGTCCAAACCAGAATCTCTTGACGGGTTGAACGAGCACACATAATGTAAGAGCCATTGGAAAGTCTAAACTCACCAGCTTGGTTTGTTACATCTGGAATCCAGTTATACGCATCTTCTTGATCTGACCAACGTACAAGCATAGGATCAAACTGTGTTGTTGGCTCAAGCGGTACATAGGAGTTAGCACCAAAGGCTATAACAAAACGCTGAATAGCAGAAGCAATAATTTGATTAGTGTTTGTAGGAACGTACGGCCCAAGAACAACGCCAGCTAAATCTGATAATAGCTGCCCTCTAGTATTCAAACCGTTTGCAGCTTCCCAGTAATAAATATCGCCGCCACGAGGGGCAAATACTAAATCTTGACCATAGTTATCGTTTGACCATAACTGCAACTGTTGACCAACACCGACACCAGTATCGTAAGCAGAACCCCAACCACCACGGCTCCAAGGACCTGCACCCCAACCAGTACCAATAGAATAAACCTCAAGACCCGATGGCACTTCGTACTCAACAGTAATTGCATTACCGCCACCTGCAGTTACTGTAGAAGTAGCAAAAGACGCATTGTCGTAACTACCATCAATACTGCCTAAAACAAAATAAGAACCAGTTGCATATTTTTTAACTTGGTGTTCTTGGTTAATAATGCTGACGTTAAAGCCGTCAACTGCAGTAGAGCCAGAAACAATAACAAACTGGTTATCAGACGCGTAGTTATCAGCGTCATTAAAACGAAGATATGCGCTAGCTACGTTGGCTCCAGCAGTATGAGCTGCTGCAGTTGTGTTATTAAATCCACGAATAAGACCTGTTGCTACGTTGGCGGTAGATGCGGAAAGCGCAGCGTAGTAAATTACTTCAGAATTAATTTTAATCAAACCACTGTTTTGTGGAAAGTAAGCACCGGCAGTAAGTTGAAGTGTTGTAGCGTTAGATGCTATGTTGGCAAATAAAGTAGTAAAACCAGTTGCTATAGTATTGTTGTACGTAGTTGTATTAAGGATTGGAGTAATGTCGTAATAGTTACCACCGTTCTCAATGTAGTATTTGAGATTAGTACCAATACCTAATAAGTTAGCACCTGCTAACGTAGACCAGTTCCAAAGAGAGCGGCATACGCCAAGAAAGGACTCGGCACTTAAACGTGCCCACCCACCAAGCTTTTCTGGAAAGCCAGAACGAAAGCGAATCTTGTCACCATCATAGTAACCACCCTCGTTTGAGTAGTCGGTGCCTTCACGGTTTAGTCCGGGGCGAAGTTGTACTTTCTGTAATGGCATGGTTTACCCTGGGCGTAAAGTCTTGTTCCTGCTTTGTCAATGATAAGTGCTTGTCGGCGGGGTGTCATCTCTTTTGTGTTAGGTACGCTAATATGCGTCCAGCGGTCAAACTCACGGATTACTTGGTCGTAGCCAAGTTCGCTAGCCATTACAGATTTAACCACTTCATCTGGTGTCATGCCAGGAACACGAATGTCGGCAGCACAACCTATGCGGTGCTGGCTAGAATCTTTAGAACCAACAGCATCGTTGACCTGTTTGCTACGAAAAGCGCTATTAACCATAATTGGTTTGCCGCCGAGCACTTCTTTAACTTGTTCTAGGAACGCCGCCAAGCGAGTAAGGTTAGCCATTTCAGAAGCATTAGGCGTATTGTCAAACTCACGGTGATCCGTATGGGTTAACTCTTCAAGTGTAAAGTGTTCACTGAGGTTCATTTTTATCTCCTAATTTTTCTGCGCACATTTTTTCTTGGGTTCTTCCGTAGGCAGCAATACCTAAAACGGCACCCATAGCCATGTGAAACAAACCTGCGCCTTCAAGCGTTAATGGCTTCCATTGAGTTTCTACCTTACCGCCTCCAGAGATTTGAAACATACTCCATATAACGGGGGCTAAAACAAAGTCAAAAATACAGACAAACATATACATCCAGCCCATGGCTGGGCGCCATTTAGTGTTTATCCAATTTTCGCTGTTCATTTTCTACCGACTTGAGTTTCGTTCTCGCCTTTTTTAACAATTACTTTGTCGCCTTCAACCTGTACTGACATTGGGTCACGATCAGCCATACCATCTAGGCGAGCAATCAGCTCTTTCATAATCTCAAACTCTGGACGCTCTTGCTTTGGGTTTGCGCCAGCCACACCATTAAGCATAGAAATAAGCGCAGTCAAAGACGCGCCAAGTAGCCCCATAACAGCAGCCATCTTAGACTCTTCTAGCACGATAGATGCGCCAACGCCCATAGCCACAATCACTGTAATATAAATTAAGCCATGCTTACCAATCGCTTTACCGGCTACTTCCTTAGCTGTTTCAATATATGTTTTGTCTTCCATTACTTACTCACTGAATCGTATTGTTTATAACAGGCGTCAAGCGCCACTCTTATTTCGTCTGCTCGGGCAGCTTCCCTAACAAGAAATTCTGAATCCTCGGCAAAAAGGCGGGTTCCGTTGCAACTTTGTCCATTGCCGGTTTCTGCGGTACGACTGGGACGCTTACGCAACTCGCTAACAGCATCGACAAGCTGATTATTAATAACTTTGATTTGAGCATCTTTATCTTTCCTTATCTGATCTGCATCTGCTTGATATTGGTGTTCTTTATCCCGAACTGTTTTCTCTGCTTTACTTTGCTGGTATGAGCAACCGTTGACAAAGCCACCGCAAAACAAGGCTATACCAACAACGGCAATAATGGCGTATAGGTTTATTCCAAACATTATCCGCAAGTCCTTATCCAAGTACCGCCTGATTTTTGCATAACGCAGCCATCAACCATTTGATTTTGATAGTAGGGTTCTACTTGTGGGTAGTTCATTAAAAGGTCGTGAATAAATACAGCCATACCAATGACCAAAGCCACAAGAAAAATATTCAAATAAAGCATCAAACAAACCTAATAGTGAACGCAAAAGTTGCTGGGTAGTTGGCGATGAAGTCCTTGTTGGTAGGATCATTGATATAGGATGGGTCAACTAAGGCACGAATATTGTGTCCAAAATTAAAGCAAACCATCTTGCCAAATATTTTTTGGTAGCTGTTGTACTGCCAAAGTCCTTGGCCTTCAACACGGATAGTGCCGGGGTTGTTTGCACCACAGTCCACTTTACCTTGGTAGGTCATGCCCTCGGTGCCATGCAGATACTTTACAGCAAAGCCGTAGAATGGGTTACGCCATAGCCACTGAACCTTAGACCACCAGCAAGGGTTATGCGCTGCACGGAAAGTCTGATCGCCGTCTAAGCTATTGTCTGGGGTCTGCCACCAAGATAAGAAAGAGAATAGGCGTGGGCCTGATTCCCAGACTGTGCCGTTATTACACCAGCCAATTTGTGTGCTGTACATGATACCGATAATGAACGCTAACGGAAAGGTCAATACAACACCGATTAGATTAACGGGCACTAACACCAACCAATATAAAAGCTTACTCATTTGACCCCCCTATTTTTTAAAACGTAATAGCAAATACCGGCACAGAAGTTGCAGCGATAGTTACGTTTTGCTTTGGGTCAGATAAATCTGCGCCGCAGTCATTACATTTCTTAGCAGCTAACTCATTTTCATCTACGTCACGGCTACACGCAGGACATAAGATTTCTACTTTAGTAGCGCAGTCTGTATTGGTTTCAGTTAGTACTTCAGCTTGCTTTTCGATAATCATATTTGTCCTTAGGTTTTAATAATGAAGTACATACCAAGGTATGGGGAAATCGTATCAAAAGCTGCGCCGCTACCAGTTGAGCTAGTTGTACCACTAATGCTTACGCTGATTGAAACTGCGTGGCTGTGACCTTGGTCATAAATACCTGTCGTAGCTACTTGGGTATTACCATTGTTGGTTGCTTGAGCTGCGTCAGTTCTACCTTGCGCCCCAGTATTGTTACCAGAAATATAGTTAGGGCTAATACTGTGCGAGTGCCCGTTATCAACTAAGTTAGCAGTTGCGTTGTTAGTTTGTGCACCGCCTGAACCAGAACCACTAAACGTGTGGGTGTGGGCTGGCATATTAGTAGTGCTTAGTGCTACTGAGGTTACACCGCCTGTTTGACCTAAAGAATAGGTACTACCTGCACCGATTGGCATGCGGTTTACATAGTTTGGCAAGTTAAATACAGAGCCAGAACCACCGAATGTATACCCAATAGCTGCAAACAAGGTAGGGTAAGTAGCTGTTGCAACACCAGCACCGTTACAAATTAAGAAGCCTGTAGGGGCTACCGCAGTAGGCCACATTAAAATACCGCCAGGGATAATACCTACGTTCGATGCGTTAATCGTACCAGTTACGTTTAGGTTTCCACCGATGTCAGCGTTGCCAGATACAGAGAGGTTTCCGTCTACGCTGTTAGCGCTACCTACAGAATAGAAGTTTGTACCGTCACAGTACATATAAGAAGAGCGACCGTTAAGTACGGGTAGCGCTGTACCTGCAGCGGTGTTCATATTTACCGCAAAACCACCAGTTGTATTGTTAACAACTACATAGGTCTTTTCTACAGAAGGGGCTGTAACAGTACAGTTTGCGCTAAGTACGCCGCTAAAAATCAATACTTGGTTACGCGCTTCATCGACAGAACCGTCAAAAGAAGAAAGCGTATAGGTAAGCCCCGATAACGTGATTGTCTGAACGCCAGTAATAGCCTGTTCAACAAGGGAGCCAAAGTTTGTATTGGTTGTCTGCCCCCATGTACCGGACTGTTCACCGTCACCAATTAAGGTTAGTCGTAATGAGGGGGAGTATGTACTTGCCATGTCTTTCCTTTATGCAGCTACCAGCTGCCAATCAGTTGTTTGCTCATCATCTACAGCATCCCAAGTAACTTCTGGGTCGTTTGTTTGAACGTCACCTTCACCCGCAAATGGAAGCTGTGCAAACGCTGCTCCACCGAAAGTACCGGCACCGCCTGTAATCCTAAAATAAAATACGTTTTGCCAATCAGGAGTTTGGTTATTGTCAATCTGACTCCAAACCAGCACATTACTTATAATACCTACGGCTTGAACACCAGTTAAGTAGACTATGCCGTCCGCATTTTGGTCAACTGTACCTACTTGTCCAGGCGCTTGAACCCCAACCGCAAACGCAATCTGGTCTAAGAATACAATAACATTGCCAATATTACCATTAGCTTGCACCCCTGTAACAGGGATTACGTTGTTTCCAATGGTTGATACGTTACCTAATTGCGCAGGTGCGTCTAACCCAGTTACGTATACGTTGGCACCAGCAGTTTCTGTTGCCGTACCTAATTTTCCTACACCTTGAACGCCCGTTAAGAAAACATCAACTACAGTAATTACACTAGCGCTGCCAGTTTGACCAACGCCTTGAACGCCAGTTTGTAGGAGTATCTGGTCGGTTTTCTCAGTTACGTTACCTAGC
Source organism: Chlorellidium tetrabotrys (assembly GCA_032273165.1). Taxonomy (NCBI): domain Eukaryota; class Xanthophyceae; order Mischococcales; family Botryochloridaceae; genus Chlorellidium; species Chlorellidium tetrabotrys. Next base: position 50,493 of record JAUKPS010000004.1, on the reverse strand, counting down.
TGAGAAGGAGCAGAAATGCCTGTTACATAGACTGGGGTTACGGCTTGGGCATCAACAGTACCTAATTGGCCTGGAGCAGAGATACCTGTTACGTATACGTTTCCAGCAGCTGTAACTGATGCAGTGCCTAACTGACCAACGCCTTGAACGCCTGTAACTTCTACTAAAGCAGTTGCTACTACAGTAAGGGAACCAGTTTGACCGACAGCTTGAACGCCGCTTACATCAACAAGGGCAGTGCCTGTAACGCCAGCAGTACCTAATTGACCAACACCTGTAACGCTATATACGTACGCTAGGGTGCTATTACCTACTTGACCATTGTCAGCAAATGCTGCAGATGCAAATGGACCAAAACCAAATAAGCCGTAGTAAACCGAGTTTAACGGTTGGATGACGTAGGCATCCCCAAGCTGGGTATTACCCTGTACACCTGTTACGGTGACTTGAGCTTGAAGAGTGCCGTTCGCCCCAAACGGGGTGGCAGCAAATGCTGAGAACCCAAACATTTCTGCCTAGGTCTTTAGACTACTGCAGTTTCAAGCACCCAAGATTGCGTTGCTTCATCCCAAGTGTATCGTCCACCATCTGTAGGGTATGGTACTGGAGCTTCCCATAAGAAAGTAGTAGTGTTTAAAACCCAAGAAGGGTATGGTTGCGGCGCATAAAAAACACCAACTACCTCATTAATAGTGTAAGAAGGGTCATATGTGTAGCCAAGACCAGCATAGTTAGCCCGAAGCGCCTTAGACTGATCTGAGTCAGGCTCTGGAGGATTTGAGTTAGGTACGTAGTAAATACCACCACGAGTGTTATAGCTCGTTTGTATCCAACTTGCTGGATCGCCTAAAGCGCCAGTAGATATAAAAGTATCATCAGCCACCACTACATCAGTGACTAATCCGTTTTCGACTTTAGCATAGTGTCCCATGTTTTTCCTTTGTTAATTAACGTGCGTTAGCGTATTTGAATGGTGTTTCAGCAAAAGCTGCGTAGATATAAGTACCGCCATTAGTGTTCCAATCTACTGAAGCAGCACTTCTTATTTTTATTCCGTTTGAAAGAAGGTCTGCAATAGTACTAGCAGTTTCGGCATCAGTACGATTAGGAAAGAGATATGGCGCATTAGTGTTATATGGTCCTCTAGCCGTATCAAAAATATACCAGTTTCCTGCTGAATCTGACCTTTTAAACATATAAAACTTAGGTCTAAACCCAAGATACAGAAAAGGGCCATCAGCAGCGCCGTTGCCTGTATAGCTACCAAAAGCGGAAAATCCAGGGATAGCATTCCAACAATATGCAATAGTTGCGTGTGACCCAGAAAATGATGTTCCTATTGAAAACACAGTAGATGTCGGAGCTGTATTGTTCCATACGTTTGCGTTAGTTGCAGCAGCTATTGTATCCGTCATATCTAGATATTTTGTAGCCCCGACAGCCGAATGGTATACGATGGTATCTCCAGTTATGGCGTATTCTCTGTACATAATAAAGTCTGGAGCAGCGCTTAACCCATGTCCTACAGTACCAGTATTACCTGTTGTCGGGCTTGTAAAACCTACAACACTAAAACCTGCAGTTTGATTCACGCTTACTGTAGAGGTAACTGACCCGTTAGTATTTGAAGAAGTTGTACCTTGACCCGCCTGCCATTGCCATGCAACGTCATTCCCGTTATTTAAACCGCCCCAATTTTGGTTTGGTCCCACTGTAAACCCAGTAGTGTCAAAAGAAACAAAATCATTACCAGCAGATGATGTTGATTGAACATCGGATGCGTTTGTTGCAAAACCGTATGCTCTTCCACGAACACTATCAAATAAAGCATGGTAGTTTGTACCGTTTCTAATTTTTTCCCAAACAAAATCAGGCTTAAAGCCAAGAGTGCCTTTATCTGCATTTGAAACTGCTAAAGTAGCCCCCGTACCTGTGTACAAGGTAGCGTTCATCACAGTCCGACCGTTTTTAATTGCGTAATCTGTTGGCATAGTTATCTCTTACATGTTGTATGCGTTAAGGGCTACGTAGCCTGTTGGCGGTGTGTACTTGAATGGTTGTTGACCAAAATTTACAGCCATTACAGAGTTGTTATTTACATAGAAAGAAGGAATGTAAGAAACGCCTGTTGTAACACCAGTCCATGTAATTGTGGATACGTTGTTTTTGTATGCTGTAATTGTTCCTGCGTCTAAATCAAACGCAAAGCCAATAACATCACCCGCAGTGTAGGTTGTTAAGATACTTTCGGTTGCAGTTCCGTTAACAAAAACTTGTTTGTACCCATCGCTCCCCCAGAAATAACCGTTCCAATATAAGTTTTGATAGTTAGTAGCTCTTTGAGATGTTGGCTGTGCTATTCCTACATACATAGCTCCTGTACCAACAGAAACATAGGTAGCTTCGTAATACCATTTACCTGTTGAAACCGCCAAAGAGCCGCCAACTCGGTTATCCCCAGTACCCGCAGAAAACTTTAAATTCCCATCTGTTACAGACCCACCAGAAGAGAAGCTAGTTTGTAAAATGTTTATTACACAATAGTTACTTGAAGTAGCGTTGCTCAATGTTGGCACGTCAGTCATACAGTCAAAAGTAGCGTTAGCTGTAGACGTGTTGAAATTGTTTAACGTCCAGTTGTTTCCATTAGGTGAGTAGTCATTAGCAACGCCACCTAAAACACCAGATGTTGTAAAGGTGTGGATAGTGTTGCTGCCGTTGTAGTTTACTGTTCCACCAGAGAACTTAGGTGTGCCTGCGTAAGAAACAATAACAATACCTGAACCACCGTTACCAGCGGGGTTTACGCCTACTGCTGCACCACCACCACCAAGATTTAGGCCGCCATTTGGTAAAGAGCCACCACCACCACCACCTAAACCACCAGTTCCTGTAGTCGCTCCATCACTAGTTAAACCACCGCCACCACCAGCATAATAAGTTGCAGTACCAGAAATAGAGTATGAAGCGCCATTACCACCACTAGTAGTACTTCCAGCAGCGCCAGCTCCACCACCGCCACCACCATTAGTGCCACCACCAGCAGCTCCAACGTTACCTTGACCGCTTGTTGCAGATCCTCCAGTACCAGATCCGTTACCGCCACCACCAGAACCACCAGATTTACCATTAACTGCGCCAGTTCCGCCACCGCCACCGCCACCTACTGATGTGGTTAGTCCTGTAATAGACGAATTAGATCCACTGGACCCGCCACCAGTACTAGTACCAACTCCACTACCACCGGCTCCAACTGTAATTGTGTATGAGTTACCTAAAGTAAGCGTTGTTGTGTTAGATAAAAGTCCACCTCCACCACCTGCACCGCCATACCCACCACCGCCTCCGCCTCCACCACCTGCAACTATTAAATAAGATGCAGATACTGTGTTTGCGCTATATATAAATGGCAATAAGTATCCGTTGGTGCCATAAGTACCACCATAAGTAACAGGAACCCAGTTGCCGTATTGGTTAAATGAACCAAAGCTGTTAGGTGTTAAGGCTTGACCGTCAATAAAGTTGATGTTGGTCATGTAGCCATCAAAATAGTATCTACTTACTTCAGAACCTAAGAACCTTGTTCCAGTATCTAATAATGCTAAACCTTGCGTTGGGTAGTTTGCAGTGCTTAAAGATTGCAATACGCCATTTACATATAACAACATACGGTTAGCTGCTGTTGCCTGAGTTGTGTCAACCGCCCAAACAACGTGATACCAGGCTGCTGGGTCACGAAATACTGCACTTGTTCCAAAGAAATAGTTGGTACCACCTGCACCACGCAAGTTACCTGATAAGTCATCAGTATTAATGAGTCCAAAACCTAAACTGGTATTTTCTCCAGATCCACCAGAGAAAAGATATTGAGTGGCGTTAGTAGAACCAATCTGCCCACGCTTAACCCAGCCAGACCAAGTAAAGGTTGTTGTATTACCTGATGTTGGGTTTGCTCGGCTTAAATACGCAGAGGCACTAGATCTCCAACGTAAAGAATTGCTGAAATTAGTCAGCGGGGATAAGTACCCGCTTGATGTGAAAGTATGGATGACGTTACCGCCTGTGATGGTTACAGAACCACCAGACATCTGCTGAGTAGATCCAGCATAAGCGATAACTACGATACCTGAACCACCAGATCCGCCAGATTGACCGCCACCACTATATCCACCGCCACCACCACCGCCCCCTAAGTTAACAGTACCGTTTCCACCAACTGTTGCAGCACCGCCAGTACCACCACCACCTAAACCAGCAGCAGCAATTGTTTTTCCTGATTCCCATCCACCAGCACCACCACCTGCATAGTAAGTAGCTGTTCCAGATATGGAAGAAGTTGATCCATTACCACCAAAACCAGAAATAGAAGCATTTGAGCTTCCACCAGTTTGTCCAGCACCGCCACCACCTCCACCGTTACGGTACGTAGTAGCATCGGTATTTCCAGAACCACCAGAGTTACCTTGTCCAGAAGTTCCAGACCCAGGAGTACCAATAGTTGAACCTGTAGAGCTTGATCCGCCACCAGAACCACCAGATTTGCCGTCTCTTGATCCAAGAGTATCTCCAGAACCACCGCCACCGCCACCAACAGATGATGTGGCATAAATGCTAAATGCAGAAGCAGAACCATTTGATCCCTGTGCTGTAGAACCAGATCCAGCGTTTACAGCCCCTGCGCCACCAGCACCGACAGTAACGACATAAGTAGAGTTTGTATCAATTGTTAATGCAGAACCTGTTTGCATACCACCGCCACCAGCCCCTGCACCTTGGGAAGCTCCACCTCCACCGCCTCCAGCTACGATTAAATACGAAGCAGATAAAGAAGACAAAGGGGAAAGGACACCCGATGTGTAGAAAGTATGGATTGTGTTACCCGCAGCGGTAGTAACTACACCGCCACCGAATTGTTGTGTGCCTGTGTAAGAGATGATGACAATACCAGAACCACCCTGACCACCAGTAGCTGCTGAGTTTGTAATAAAGTTTGATCCGCCACCGCCACCGCCTAAGTTAGCGGTTCCTGCAGTTCCGTAAGTGCCTCCAGCACCGCCACCACCAGTACCGCCAGAGCCAGCAGGTCCATTACCAGAACCGCTAGCATAACCGTTACCAGCACCGCCACCACCAGCGTATGTTATAGAAGATCCAGAAATTGACGAGGCCGTACCATTACCACCATTACCACTTGCAGAGCTTGTACCGTCTTGTCCAACAGCGCCAGCTCCTCCGCCTCCACCACCACCAAACTGTGGGCCAGAACCACTAGAAGCTCCACCGTTATTACCTTGACCGGCAGTACCTAAACCACCAGTATTTCCAGGAGAAGAGTCTCCTGCACCGCCACCAGAACCACCAGTACCACCAACACCGATCCCTAAAGTGCCTTGTATCTCTCCACCATAGCCACCACCAACAGAAGCAGTCAATGCCCCAAAAGATGAACTTGATCCTTGAAAAGGCGCTGTTCCAGAAGCTGCGCCTGTACCACCAGCGCCAACAATAACTGTATAAGAAGTGGATAAAGATAAAGTGGTTGTACTAGTTTGATAGCCGCCAGCTCCACCGCCACCACCGCCACCACCATTACCACGAGCACCGCCACCACCGCCAGCAACAATCAGATAATTAGCAGTAATGCCAGCGGCTCCGCCTGTAAACCCAAAAGCTGAGAGAGCTGCTGCGCCAATTTTCTTTAGTGCTGGCATTGAAAATCCTTAAGCGAACTTAGTTTGTGAGGCAAGAACCGTATAAGTAGGCGTTGTTGATGTTTTAGTAATCACATAATTGTACACATCAATTGAACCAGTATTACCAGAAGTAGGTGCTGTACCGCCTTGCCACTTAGTAGTTACACCAGTGGTTGTACCATCAACTTGAACCGCAGAGTTGTAGTAAGCAGTTGCGCCTTGGGTTGCCATCAAAGTACAAGTAATTGTCTGACTATTTGCAAGCGTATTAGCAAGAGTAAATGTGCTAGAACCACGGAAGTTTGTAGTCCAGTTTGCTGTTGCGTTAGCTGTTGAATAGTAGATAGACTGAGTAGTTAAGTCAAAGTTAATTGTACTTGCAGCGCCAGTAGCATTAATCGTTGTTGGCTCTACAATGTTTACTGTATTAAACGCAGTAGTATTAGCAGCACCAGCAACAGTTAATTGAGCAAGAGCAGTAGTAGTACCAATCAGTAAGTTACCGCTTGTATCAAGACGCATTCTTTCTGCGCCACTATTCCAAAAGCCTAATGGTAGATATGTACCTGTGCCGTTAATACCAGACACTAACTGCACATCTGAAGTACCGTTAGATGCAATTAAGATCTTGCTTGCGTTAGTAATGCTTGAGCTATTGGTAGCTTGCCAAGAAGCCGCTGTTCCTGTTCCGCTTGGAACTGCGTAAACACCAGTAGTGGCGTTGGCTGCACTAGTAGTAAATGTAAAACGACTAGCTACAGTAGCATTTGAAAAGTCAGCCACAAACTGTCTAGATACACCGTTGGCAATCACGTTTCCAGTAGCTGTTACGTTTGTGAAGGTTGCTAAATTCGGTGTAGAGTTGCCAATAATTACGTTGTTTAATGCGCCGCTTGTAACGGTAACGTTGTTATAAGTACCAGAAGTTTGTGTAACAGTGTTAATTGTTCCACCAGTAATTGTTACGTTTGCGCTAGCTACGTTAGTGCCAGAAATGGAACCACCAGTAATAGCAACGTTATTGGCGTTCTGGGTTGACATTGTGCCCAAGCCACTAAACGTAGTATTACTTAAGGTAACACCGTTAATTGTGCCGCCAGTAATAGCTACGTTAGCAGAAGCAAAGTTAGTAATTGTAGTTACGTTGTTTGGAGCAGCGTAAATTGCTTGTTCTGCAGGATACGTTACAAATACTGATTTAGGGCCAGAAGTAAAGTCAACCGCAGCATTCGCATTGCTAGACGCAAGAACAGTGGTACGGGCTAAGGAAGTGTTACCAAGATAGTACGTACCAACGCCTACTTCCCAGTTTGAACCTGATTGGTCCGCAATAGTGTAGTAAGTTTGGTTTGTATTACCAATAACAGCAAAAGACTGAAAGCCAATAACAGCACCACCTAGCACTACTGTGCCAGTACCTATAGTGGTTGTAGTTTCTTGGACTCTATCTGCGACAACGAATGCCATAATAGACTCCTAATTAAGCGATACGTAAGATTGCGTTGCTTGCGTCAGCTGTTGGGAATACTACAGTAAATGTACCATTGGTAGAAGTTTTATCTGAACCAAAAGCCAATACAGCAACGGCAGTATTTGCAGTGCTGTTGTAGATCAACGCTCCGTTAGCAGTGATGTTAGCGTTAGTCCAAGAGCTATTAGCAAAGGACATAAACGCCACGTTACCAGTAGATGTTGGGCTCGTGCTTACAGTTAAAGTGTTACCACCTGATGTGTAGTTAGAACCTGAACTCGACATTTCGCCAACAGTTGTGTAAGTAGATGTTGCGTTACTTAACACTGCAGAACTTGTATAGAGGGCTAGTTTATAAACTGTGCTTGCTCCAGAAACAAGATTTTGCTGACCACTAAGGATCTGAACCTTGAACGAATCGCACATGCCTTGAGTGATTGCCATTTTTTGCTCCTAAAAATTTATTACGGGTTTACTTTAATCTTAGCTTGACCATCACGATAGGCATCGCCACGTTCTAAGCCAGTTCCTAAACGGTTTAACTGCGCTAATGCTTCATTGTACTTGCTGTTGTACAGGGTGACCATATCTGCTTCACCCTTCATATATGTATACGCTTCTACCAAAGCACCATAAAGCAACACAGGACTGTAATTATCACCAAGCCATGAAGAGCCTTGATCCACAATAGACTCGGGATAATAGAAATAATGTAATTCTGCAGTATAAGCTGCATCTGGCGTAGGACCAAGGATAAATGACAACTCATTTGGATCATTTAAGCGTGAACCAAACAGTGCATAGTACTTTGGCAACCCAGTATCAGTAGGGCTTGGGTACGCTTGGCGAATAAAGTTAACGTCTTTGTTAAGCAGGTATTCGTAAGAGCCGTCTGCTTGAATAATCGCCATTGAAAAAGCAGAAAGGTAGTCATTTGGACACGCTAAATACCTATTGCCAGAAGTACAGTTACCAGTAACGTTTCTTCGCAAAGAAGGAATTTGCACCGAGTTATAGATGCGTCGTTCTGCTTGAACGATAAAGGTATTGATCTGAGTGACAGCATTGACGTTAGTCGCGCTGCCCCCAGTAGTTACCTGTACAAACGTATCTGGGAACTGATTCTCAGTATACGTCTGGATCTGTGCGAATAGTTCCTGGTAATTCATTACGCCATTGGACCTCTAGCCATAACGCCTTTAGTAGCAGCGCCAGTACCACGGATTTTAATGCCGGAAGTTTTAACTTCTGAGTTTTGGCTCTTAGAGATGCCACCAACAGAAATCTTTAACTTATCCATGCTATTTACATCTTCTGTAAACGGCTTGCTAAATGCCTCACCATGTGGCTTAGCGTATGCTTCAGCCGGTTTGTTTTCGATCTTAGCCATGATTAACGACCTCTTTGGTTAGCTGCACGAGCCATATTACGACCCATTGCTTTCAATGAATCATTGGTTACGCCCATGCTTTTCTTGCCGCCCTTTTGAACGCCAATGTTAGGACCTGAATCGCCAAGGTTTTTACCCTTAGTTTTACCTGTTTTTGTTACGCCATCGGCGCCTTTTTTGAATGACATTTTTAGCTCCTTAAGTTGTCACTACTGTTACTGTACCTGCCTGCCCCGATCCTACCAGAGTATTCGGAGTTAATCCATCATCATTTCCCATACCGACTGGGTTCCAGCCCCACTGAATCATACGACTACCCATCGTAGGATCACCGAAACCGTCTACATCACTACCCAAGTTTTGGTTTAACTGCAAACCTGTATAGCCACCTTGGTAATACGTATTGTCTGGGCGAGGGTCACGTAATGCTTGCGGATCTTCTACAGGGTACATACCTAACTGCAACTGTGGATGATCTGGGTCCCAACACTGCTGACAAACTTTAATTCTGTACGGCTTAGTCTTAATGATCTCCGTCTTTAACTCTTTAAGTTTATAGCGAAAATTGCAGCGATCACACTGCGAAATCGCCCATTTACCAGAAGCAAATCTATTAGACACACATTGTTCCTTAGGTTATATACATTCTACGTGGAACAAACCGCTGTGGGGCTTTCTCTCGGTCTTCAGTAGACGCCAAGTCCCAAGCCTCGTCATATTGCTGCTTCAAAATCGGTAATCGGGCATCCGCACCAGGAATCTTCAATGCCATGTAATACGACAGCCCTGCAATTAAGCAAGGTAAAAACCGGAACGGGATGTCCATATTGTTGGTACCGTTACCAGCGTTGTTTATACGACGCAAACGCCAGTACACAAAGGTGTAGTAGGGGCTCTGCGCTGTACCTTGATCTGGGGTAGGCCATACTGTAATAGCTGGCGGCTGTACCTGATAAACGGTTGTAGTGGCTACGTGGGCTGCCGCAAACGTGCTTTGCTGACCACGACCGCAGTTAAGTAGCGTACCTGCTGCACTGTCTGGGTTAGTTTGGTTGATAGCACTATAGCTAATAACCTCGTTGTCCACCTTAATAAAGCCAGCGGCTGGCAATACCAGCACATCGTCAACGTAAACAGTAGTAGCCGTAGAAGACAGGTTAGCCGATAGCACAGCTGTTGTGGTGCTGATCTGCGCATTTAAGCGCTGTATCCATACCTGTATAGGACGGGCTTGTGTAAGCTTGTTTGGGATTGTTGCGTAGGTGTCTACGCTGATACGACTAATAGTTAAGTCAGCTTGGTTGTTCTGCACGTTCGCCTGTGTGCGAATGACGTGCTCAATCAAGTCAACTGTTTGATCTGGTAGGGCATAGGTGCTAACGCCTTGAATGAGAGGAATCTGCCCCTCTTCCATCGTCCACATATTAATCCCACGGTTTGCCCAATCAGCAAAAAGTAGGTTAAGGGAGCGGCGCGCTGTGCGAAGATCATAACCCGTACGCATCTCTGAGCCACAACGCTCAAATGCTTCTTCGACTATCTCAGATAGGTCAAGGTTAAAATCCGCAACACCGGTAATAGACATTATTTTTTCAAACCTTTAAGCGTTTGTGCGAGTCTTGCTCTTTGCCCCAGTTTTCCGGGCTTTTTGGATGCCGCTGCTAGTTTTTTTGCTGGAATTGGCTGTCCTGCTTTTGCTCCCAGTTCCTTTCGTAGCGCTCCCGGCTTTTTGATTGCCTTTTGTATCCACTTTTCTGACATATTTTCTAGGCTTTCTTTGCAGTTTTGGCTGACTTGATAAAGTCGGCTTTAGTTGGGGCGCCTTTGGCTCCGGGTTTTCGCATTTTCTCTCCTGACCCAGCAGCCATGCGAGCACGCTTTTTATGAATGTTTTCATAAAGTCCTACCTTTCCGCCTTCGGCGTACATCTCTACGTCTTGGGGCTTATCCTTACGATGAATAATTTTCTTGCCAGGCATTTTACTTGGCATTACTGCGCCCATTCCGCGAGAAGCTCTCATACAAATCGACCTTTGGTTTTACCCTTAGTTGCGCAACCATCTGCACGTTTAGAAGCTGAAGATACTGTACCGCCTTTTTTCATGGCTTTATTTTCTGCAGCTACTTTGTTTGTGCCACCTTCAGATGGCTCTTTTTTACGCTTATCTTCTTCAGATTTATCTTTAATAGATTGCACTTTTTGCGCTCTGTCTCTTGCTTCTCTAGACAAATAACCGTGCTCTGCAACGTTAGCCGCCATATTTCCAGCCATCATTCCAGCAGGTACAGCAAGCCCAACAAGTGCAGCTTTTTCTAAAAAATCAGTATTAGCCTTAGTCATGATTACTTCTTACCGTAAGCCATGCCACCGCCACACATTTGAACCATTTTGCCTTTAGTGTGACCTTTAGTGATGCAGCCGTCAGCACGAGTTACGCCGCCTTTAGCCATTTTGTGCATTGATTTCTCATGCGCTTTAACTTCTTGCTTAGCCACTTTTTTCATCATTGGCATGTCTTGTTTGATGTCATCATGCTTCATAATTTTTCCTTAGATTAGGTTATTTCTGTTTTCCTTGATAACCGTATCGAGCTTTTGCTCCATGCGGTCAAGACGATCTAGTACTCGATTAATATCAAGGTGAACGTCTACCTTTGTTACGTACTCTTTAGCTACTTCTTCACGGGTCTTGTTTAAAAGAATATCAATACGCTTTAACTCGTCTGACTTATCTTTTAATACATATCCTACACCGGCTACCGCTGCAGATAACAAGATGTTCCAAAACGTAAGTTCCATTGCTAGCATTTCCATCGCGCCAATGACGCAGCTTTACGAGTAGGGCGTCCCTTTTCGTCTTTCATGGGACCCGGCATACCGGACATACGGGCGCAGAATGACTTCTTGCGTGCTCCGCCTTCTGGCTGTGGGGCTTTTAGATTACTGCCTGTAGCAGCATTATATTTGGCACGGCCTTTAGCTGTAAGCCCAGCGCCTTTCGACACTGGGAGCTTCTCGCCTCTACCAACTGCTAGAGATGGGGTTTTCTTTTTAGCCATAACAAATAGTTACTGAAAGTACGTTAGCAACAGCAGCATAAATACCATTTTGTGCCAAAATTCCTTCTCCAGGAATTAAGATTTGAAATGGTTGTACACCTGTATTGGTTTTGGTTTGCCAAAGTACAGTGCCAGTAGCTGAATTAGCGTCTGTATCATAAAAAGTAACAGTGCCAGCAGTACCACTTCCTACGAAAATACCGCTTTTTAAACGAGTTCTTCCAGTAACAAGTTGTGCGCTAGCATTAGCACTTGCCGACTTTACGTCATATTGCATCGTCATAATTAATCTCCTAAAGATTTAAGCGGGGGACGAATCCCCCTAGATTAATTAAACGTTTTCTACGCCGTAAGTAGGATCAGCTACGTAGTAACGAATAGATCCAGTAACAGGGCCGCCAGCAGCACCAGCAGTACCAATATTGGAAGTAACAACAACTAAGTTAGTTGCATTAGCAACGTTACCCAAAGATGCACCACCGCCTGTGCCACCGATTTGGATAGCTTGACGTGTAGTTACGTTTGCGTTGTTAACAAATGCGTTAGGAACGTTTGTGCCTAAAGTAGTTGTTTGGCCTGGGCCTACAGAGATCAAAGGCGTGTAACCTACGTTGCAAGTAGAGTTAGCACCAGTAGATGGGTTAGTAATGTTTACAGTCAGTACAACTGCGCCAGCAGGAAGAATCAATGCTGGAGCGCCAGTAGCTGAAGACACTACTACGTTAGAAGATGCTGATGTGTTCGCGATATAGAACGGTGCGACCATATCCATAGAGCCGCAAATAGCAGTACGAGTTTGATCGCCACCGCCAGAACGCCAAATTGCTTGGGTAGTTGCTAATGCCATGATAAATTGTCCTTGCATATAAGATCAGCTTATCAATCAATATGCTGTCTGCCGGGACAGTTTGATAAGCCGGTTTTCCCGGTTTACACAATCTTACTACTTTTTTAACTTTGTGCAAGCTTTTTTGCGCAAATAAAAAGACCCTCCGAAGAGGGTCTCAAAACATGGAGATTTTGAATTAAGCGCCGGGGGAACCGTACATTCCCAATGGATCAGACCAACCAAATGAATAACGCTCACGAGACTTGTAACGTACGTTACCAGTATCAAAGTCGCCGTCCATAGAGTTAGCCAAAGGCATACGCTCAAAGTGTTTCATGCCGTTAGGTACGTCAGTTGTCAAGAACCAAGCATTTGTATCGGTCAAATAGTGGTTAATTGCGTAACCTTCTGGGATTGAACCGTTGTTTTTCAATGCGTTGATGTCGTTGTCGTTTGTACCTACGCGCAAGTTAGTTTCCAACAAGCGTGTTGCAACGAATTGCAATGCTGGTGGGATGATTAACTTACGTGGCATAGCAGCGATCAAGAGACCGCGCTCGTCTGTCCAAGCAGCGATTTGAATAACTGCATTTTCCAATGAAGTTTCGTTCAAGTCAGCAGCTGTAGCTGGACGGTTGCTGTTGGTGCCACCAGAGACTAAAGGATGCTGAGTAGAGAACAAAGGAACGCCATCGCCGCCGTAGTATTGGGCAGAATTGGTGAAGCCGTTGTTCAAAATTGCAGCAGCTTTAACTTGCTTGGTGTAAGCCATAGCACGTGCCAATGCCTTTGTATAACGACCAGAGAGGCTGTCATACAAGTTATCTTCAATCGCTTCTTCAGTGATTGAGAAACCGAGGGCGATGGTTTCGTGGTTGTAGCGAGCTGTGAAAGCTTCTTGTGCATTGTCATAAGCGATGGCAGAGCCTTCGTTTTTAACTGGTGCAGCGCTGAAGCCAGACAGTTTTGTTTCTTCTTCGAAGCTACGCTCAGATTTCTCTGTTTCGTAGATCTCGCGGTGCTCTTCGCCGTAACGCTTATATTCGAGTCCGAACAAAGCATTTAAGCCTGGGAGCAACTCTTTCAGTAGTTGTGCGCGTGAAATAGCCATTTAATTAGCTCCTTAAGCGAAATCGTTGCCAGCAGCTAGCAAGATTTGTGGGTTATTGAATTTAACAACGACTTCTGTGTAGTTACCTGCAGAAGAAGCTGTCTCTGGAACTACGGCTACGATACGTACTGGCAATGCAGCAGCATTACCTGCACCAGCAGCTGGAGCAGCAACTGAAACACCAGAGTTACCGGTAGTAGCAGAACCTGTACCTTGAATCAAGGCAGCGTTTGTACCAACAGCAGCAAGGGTTGTGCTAGAGATAGTAGAGTTACCAGCATAAGTAACAGCAACTTTAAACTCAGCAACTGGGTCCATTACTACATAAGCGATAGCTGAAGTTGCAGCAGCATTACCTGGGTAATATTGAGCTTCTACAGTTTGACCTTGTGTATTAACGTACTGAACGCCTAAAAACACACCATAAGTTGCGTTGTTAGCTTTGTCAGTTGTTGAATCGCTAGTTACAGCAGACTTCTTAATGTAGCCACCATTGACCAGAACCACGTCGCCGTTGTAAATGGCGGTATTGTATGTGCTTGCGATAGGCAACTGTTGTGTTGCGCCAGCGTAAGGCATACCGTCAAAACGGTTAATTGGGTCTAGACCATAGGGAGCTGAAACGGTTGGATAAGCCATTTAATTCTCCTAATTTAAGTTATTTACTTCCGTTACCGAACCCACCACCTTTAGTCGAAGTGCTCTTGCGATCACTAAACAAAGGCATGCGGGCATCACTATTACGCATAAAGCTATTGTCAACAGAGTCCATCTGGTTGCGGGCCTTCTGTTCGAAGTACTCACGGCGGGCTTCAGCCATCTCTACTGGTTTCTTGCATAAAAGCAATCCGCCAATTTCAACGTTTCCGTCCTTATTACCGTTTACCTGCAATTCAGGGTGGTCTACTGCTTTTACCGGAACCCATCCATCACGGAACTTTTGGGACACGTTTGTGGCGTTATCCTGTCCTGCGATCGCTGTTGCTACCCAGTAAAACTCATAATCTGGGTCGGGTGTTGGATCTGGTAAAGAGCTCGCTGGTTTGTAAACATAACGAGTTGGGTTTTGTTCGCGTGACTCTTGGTCACGAGGTGTGCGGTTATTAGCCATTTTTAGATCTCCAATTTAAGAACTTCTTGTGCGTATTGTTTGTGGGACAAGCCAAATTTATCTGCCAACCTTTGTTGGGTTGTAGTTAGTTTGACTACTTTCTTTGACCCGCTAGAGCGAGATGCGGAAGCCACTACCGTTGCAGGTTTCTTAGACTGGTCTACTTTTTTAGGAGCAGATTCAGATCCCCCGAGTAACTCAGGAAACACCTGTTTTAAGCGACCGTCTACACGATCGAAGTATTCATCAGAGCGAGGGTCAACCCCGGTAGCAACTAGTTTTTGGTGCAGCCCTAGTGCAAAGGCCGTCATTTCTTCGTATCCCGGAGTTCCAAACCACTGGTTTTTGGCTTGCCAGCGCAAGGTCTTATCATCAAGTTTAGGGGCTTCGGGAGCCGTTTGATACGTTTGTACAACATCTTGCTCAGTTTGTAAAGGGGTTGGCTTAAAGTTTTTTGCAGATTCAAGTTTCATCTTGGCGTCTGTTAAAGCTTCTTGCGCTGCAAGCATTGCATCAGAGTCATAAGCCTCTTGTGCATCTTTGTACTTGCGACGTGCCATCTCCATCTCTGCTTCTGCCTTAGCCGTCAAGGTTTCTGCATAGGTAGCTTCACCGCTCTTCACATATTCTTTGAGCTTGCGGTTCTCTTCCATGAACTGACGGGCAAGATTTTCAAGCTCTTGTTTCTCACGCATTGCTGCTTCTTTGGCACGTCTTTCGTCGTGTCTTGCGTGTGTTAATTGTTTGATGCGTTGCTGTGCACCTTGAGTGTAGTTTTCAATTTCTTCGTCAGAAGGATCTTCAACTTCTTTATCAAGGGGTTTAGCGTTTCTATCACGAATCGGGGTATCGTCTTCGATCTCAATAGCAACGTCATCTTCTGCGTCAATATTAATCTCAAAGTCTTCTTCGGGTTTACCCTTAGACTCTGTTGCTTCGTCCTCAATTTCGTGAGGAAACTTGTAGTCATCGTTAGCCATAACTATCTCCTATTAAACGCGTGCGATGCCGCGTGGGTCTTCGACTGTTGCTTCAACCTGATCGTCATTAATCAAGCGAAACTCTTTACCGTGAATCATGATGCGCGTCCCGGTATATGGACGTGTTATTACAAAGTCGCCTTCCGCACACCACGGACCTTCTGGGAACTTCTCCGCGTCATAGGCTGTGGGTCCGACCTTTACAACAAACAGTACGGGGGAAGTTAATTCCTCAGTCTTGATCGTCTTGGAGTCTTTGATAATCCCACTCTCATACTTATCGCCAACCTCAACTAGGGCGCACAAAATTCTCCAACCTTTTGGGTCAGGCAATGATGTAGCCTTTTGCTCGGCTGTTTCATACTCTTCATCCACTTTGGGAAGTGCCATTGCTGCAGCAACTCCTGGCGGCAGGATTAAACCACTATCCGGTATTGCGATGGTTTCACTCATCGAGTTCTCTTTCTACGTTTTCAGCGAGGTCAATTAAGTGGCGCTCTGCATAGGCTAGACCTCGAATCACCCCGCAGAGCTCTTTGTACTGCTCAAAACTTGTGCACTGACCATTTGCCAAGTCGTCAGTGAAGTTGTTCATGTCTGCGCGGAGCTTGTCGCGCAGTGTTTGAAATACGCTCATCGTTTGAATATCCATCTATTACTCCTTCGTGTTTTTATCTTTTTTACTCATTTGGGCACGTTTAAATGCCATGTCTACTCCCGTAGATACGGTGAACTCTTTCTCTTTTGCAGAACGATTTTTGTCGTCTTGCGATACTTTGATCTGAGCGTTCATACCAGCGATCTGCTCTCTGGACTGGATCTCCATCTCTTTGAGGCGAATCTCGTCTGCCTTGGCTGTAGCATCGGCGATAAGTTTCTTCTCCTTGATTTCGACTTCTTTGCCTTTGAGCTGAAGCTCTTGCATCTGCAGTTGTAGAACTGGGTCTTGTGCGTTTTGCTGGGCTTGTTGCTGAGCAGCCATCGCTTTGGATTCTGCCAACACTTGCGGTGCGGCTTCTGCCATAAGACGACTGATCTCTTTTTCCATTTCTGGAGGTAGCTCATCTTCTGAGCCTGGCAACGCCACACCAAGCGCTAGCTCGATCTTGTTTCTGTAGGCATAACCAACGTGCTCGGCGATATGGGACTGCATCGCTGCTTGCATAACTTGAGCTTGTGGGTTCTGACCAATGAGCTGCTGAATGATTGGGTCAGTCATAGCCATCTGGTGAACCTTGATGTGTGCCTCATGATCTTGGAACGCAAACGCCTTAACAGGTTTACCACGAAGCACGTTCTGGTTCTCTGTAACTGGATCGGTTGGTTTCTGATCTTCTTCAAGCGGAACTAGCTTGTCAGCGTGTTTAATACCCAACACGTCTAGCATCTGGCGATGCAAAGCAGGTAGGTTGTAGATCTGGGGCGCCATCTGTGCGAGTTGGATGACTGCCTGATATTGGACTACTCTTTGACTTAATGTGGCTGCGTTTGGATCGCTGACTGGAATAACTTCAACATCGCTGTAGTCAGATTTCTTAGCGCTTGGTCCACCTTCTTCTGGCTCGTATGTGTAGTCAGGATCAGTGTAGTCACGGATGATGCCAGCCAAAAGCTGGAGTTCTTGCTTAAGGGCAAAGTGAACACGCGCTTGTACAGCGCTCATTACCTTTAAGGTTCTTTCCAAAATAGCTAGCGTTGTTCCAACAGGAGCGTTGCCAGACATATCGGCAATCTTCATATCGGAAGTAGCAGCGAAGCGGCGACCTTCTTCAACAATCTTATCCATCAAGCCAGACAGAACCATCGAAGGCTCTTTGTATGGCAACGGCAAAATGTTGTCGCGAATATTTCCTGAACCTAAATCTACGTCGCGGAATTCACCTGGAGCGATTGGGGTGTCGTCGCCCTTAATACGCAGCCCCCTGGCTTTGAGACCGCCGGGCAAGTTGGAGAGTGTTCCGGCGTCAACGAGCTGACGCATGATGGAAGTAGCAGACTTAGCGTAACCGCCAATAAGATGGAATAAACCGAAGCCATAAGCACCGTATCCTGGGATGTATTGATAGTGAACAAAGTGACGACGCTTTAACTTAAGTGGGTCTTCTTCTTTCCAGTTGCGGCGAATTGCCAACACTTGGTTAGTGCCACGAACCATTGTCACTACATAAGGAAGAGCAATACCAGTAGGTTCGCCATCTTCGTCAAGGTCTTCGAAACCTTCAATATCTAAGTCAACGTGTGACTCGTACAACTCGAAGCGATCGTCGTAACTAGCGGAGAAGCCGGTCTCTTTATCTTTCTTCTCTTGGATGTCACTGTGAAACTTCTCTGGCTCGCCTAACTCAACGTCTGTGTAAAACCCAGCGTTCATTAGCTTGAGCAAGTCGTTCTTAGTCTTGCGCATTACGTGGGTTACACGATGGCAAGTATTAATTTCGGAGACGCCGTACGGCAAGATCACATCTTCAGCCGGAACGAACATCGATACTTGGCGCTCAAGGCTTGGGTCGTAATAAACTTTTTTGAAGGCGGAGCCTGCACTTGGCAAGTTCCACAACATCTTCTCATGCTCTGTGCGGTACTCAGGCATTTTCTCGGTGAGGTTGTAGTTCATGTCCTCTTCGACACGCTGAGCAGACTCTTTCTTCTCTGGCGTCTCTTTACCTAGAATCTTTGTACGGCAAGGTCCAGATGCTGGGAATGTTTCCATGATGGTATCGGACTGAAAGCGTACAACTGCTTCAGTAATCATCGGATGGAATACTCCGCATGCGCCGTCCCATGGCTCAGTTCTTTCTTCAAACTTTAAGCCAAGCAACGTAATACCGTCTTTGTACATCGTCTCCCAGTCTTTACGGGCAGAGATGTCATTGTCAATATCGTCAGCTAAGTCGCTAGCAAGTTGTGAAACAACGCTAGGAGAAAGAACATCAACTAAGTTCTCGTTGAACTCTTCTGTATCTTCACCAGCTTCAAAATCTAAAATCTCTTCACCTTCAACGCTAATGCGTAGCGCTTCTGGATCTTCGACCTCAATCTCAATATCTGGTTCTTGGTCTAAAGCGTCAAGCCCTGCAGGAGCTTGGTACAAACTTTTCTCGATGCTCATTTTTTGGTTCCCAAATTAATAGTAAGCCGCACGTCTGCGGTACTTGTAATACACATCATCTTGTTCGTCGGTATCCAACGAAATAAAACCGCCCTGCCTATAGCGAAGTAGCGCCTGGGTAGTAGTATCCACGAAGTCATCGTGTTCGCCAACAGGGAAGGACGCAATTTCTTCAATCACTTCGCGTGCCCAACGAGTGTCTGGTGCCCAAACTTTACCGCTTGTGAATAGGTCAGCTACTGCATTTAACCTAACCATTTTATCGTTGCCTCGGGATGGGGTGAACTCTTGCACGGGTATCCCGATCTTGCGCAGCTCTTGTATTAGCGGCGCACCTGATGCTTTTTTCTCAATGATAAACGCATCTGGGCTCCACTCTTTGTAGTGTTTTAGCGCCGCCACTTTCAAATCCGGGAAGGTCATCCGCTCCTTGAACGCATCTAGCAAGATTACATTCGGGTTGCCCTTGTCCTCGTTGTTATAAAACACGCCCCAAGTTGTGCAAGCACTGTAGTCAGATGTGGTCTTGGTCTCAAACGCCGTATCCCAGGACTGAATCACGTACTCGCATGGGGGTGGATCATCACTTTCCCATATCTGCCAGTCCTTTCTCGACACCAGTGCCGACATATCTGAGGTCGGGTTCTGCATGTACTGGGCGTTCCAGTACCGTGGGTCGATCGACTGCCTTGTATTGTTCAGCGCTTCTAGGCTCCACTGCGCAGGCCACAAGGATTTCTCATGATCCGTTCCAGCATCCAAGATAGCTGGCAGCTCAACTATCTCCCAAGGTATGGTGTCCGGGTTTTTTATCTGGTAGTCGATAAGTCTGCCGGTAAGGTCCAACAAACTCCACCTAGTCATCACGATAATGATCGCACCGCCTGGCATCAGACGTTGTAGCGGTCCAGTTTGCATCCAGCCCCAAGCATTATCAAACGCTAGGCGGCTGTTAGCCTTCATGTCTTGTTCAGAATGTGGGTCGTCAATAACAAATAGATCTGCACCGCGACCTGCAAGAGCGCCGCCGACACCAGCAGCGTAATACTGACCACCAGAAGAAGTAGACCATTTGCCTGCTGCTTTCTGGTCATCCGAGACCATAGTCCCTGGAAAGATTTCTTGATATTCTTCGCTGTCAATTAGATTCCTTACCCGCCGACCAAAGTCTTCGGAGAGAGACGCCGTATGGGTACCCATGATGATCTTCTTCTCAGGGTAGTTGCCTAAAAAATAGGCAGGAAATAAGTAAGAGCTGAACTCAGACTTACCCATACGAGGTGCTATGTTGATGATGACGCGCTTTTTCTTGCCATCTACCACGTCCTGGAAGATCTTTGCCAGTTTTTTGTGGTGGGGTCCCACTTTGAACCCCGGGTATACGCGTTTTGCAAACTCAATCGGGTCTGTTTGTGCCTTTTTGAGTCCTGCTCTGTGTTCTTTCTTCTCAAGGTCGGCAAGAAACAGCTCTTTTTCCGCCTTAGTCATGTCTTTTAGCGCCAGCTGTGCAGCCAACGCTTCTTCCGGGGTGAAGAAATCTAAGTTCATTCGTCTTTCTTAGCTTCTTCGATTATTTCTTTACCTACTATGCGCGTTTTTACTTCAATCTCTTCGACATCTACCACGTCAGCCACGCCCATGTACTTGCCTAGCTTCTCTTTAATCCTTTGGTCCAGTTCTTCGTCGGTTACATCCTCACTCTTTACCGAAATCCTATCGGTAAACAACGCCACTTCAGTCACCTTACCCAACAACTCCAGTGCTTTTAGCCGTATCCGGGCGTCTGGGTGGTCAGTTTCTTTCACAATCTTAGCTACCGACATGGAGCGGAGCTCTTCTGCTTGCTCAACGAACTTCCACTGGTAGGCCGTTATCATCCCAACCGCTGCGCGAATTTCATCTGGCAGGTCTAGCTGCAGAAGTTTCTCTTTGGTACGGGGGTCTTGGCGGGTTAGCGCCTGAAAGGTGTCTGCTACTTTTTCTTGCTGAGCTTCACTCAGTATTTCGTCGTCTTCGTCTTCAAAAGCTTTTAACCACTCGCTGGTTTTTGCTTGGGCGCCTAGGGTTTGTCCAGGGGTAAGAGAATCTAAAGGGGTGAAGTGGGCGTCGCCCGGTAACAAGTCCGGTACGTAGTCTGCTGCGGAGGCTGAAACTAAGTGCTCTAAAAACAATTCTTCCCCTTTGGTTGCGTGTGGTGCTCACGAGTACACGTAGTGTACTCGATTTTTATTTTGTGTTGTATACTTTTTACGTCGGGTGGTTTTTACTCCTTCGTTTGACTCCCGACTCCTCGTGAGTTTTATCTTGAGCCCCACCTAATCCGTGGGGCTTTTTTTGTATATACTAATCTTGCTCGTCACGTGAGCCGGGGGCCGTTAAGCCACCATTAGAGGATGTAGTAAGTCAGGGTTTTTGTGGCTTTCCACCTGGCGTGTACCAACTACCGAATCTAGGCCCCCACCCACCCTGTGTCTAACATTTGACATGCCTCTTAGAATTTTTTTAATAATTAATGGGGGTATGAATTTGCGCCGTTGTGTTAGACAACTTTTTACATTTTTTTAAATTGCGGCTGACGAACAGTGATCTATGTGCCGTGCCTGCATGGTCGTCAATCAAGGGGGTGGGGTATGGGTGGGGTCAAGGATAGGGCTAATCGTAGTTCTCCACAACCCGTTGTGGTATAATAGAGGTATCGATTGGGAGAACTTCTCCCATTGATCTGTATGCCGAGCCAGTCGCTCGGCTTTTTTTATTGGAGAATCAAATGAAACAAACAACAATCACAACCAACTACATCAACGCTGTTGAGCAACACATCGGTGCAGGCAAAGCATTGAGCAAAGCACTCAAGGCACTCAAGCCTACATACGACAAGGCTAGCTTCGAGGAGCAACAAGCACTTCGTATGCAAGTGGCTAAGCTGATTAGTAAAGAGTCAGGTATCAAGCCGATCATTACCAATCGAGATACTGTGTCATTCC
Source organism: Chlorellidium tetrabotrys (assembly GCA_032273165.1). Taxonomy (NCBI): domain Eukaryota; class Xanthophyceae; order Mischococcales; family Botryochloridaceae; genus Chlorellidium; species Chlorellidium tetrabotrys. Next base: position 28,756 of record JAUKPS010000004.1, on the reverse strand, counting down.
CTCGTGATACCAAAGAAGGTGATGCCGCACGCAAGATGCTTGACTACTACTTGCCAACAACGCCCAAGAAGCCTAAGACTGCCAAGCCTGTTGTGTCCAAGCAAGTTGATGAAGCCGAGGAATTGCTCAAGAAGTTGTACGCACTTAACAAGAGAGCCCAAACTCGCTTTGTTTCTTTGCTCAAGCAAGATGGCGTTATCTAATGGGAGAACTTCTCCCAAACGTATTGGACAGAATCTGTGGGGAAGTGCGAGAAAGCGAGGCTTCTCTGCGATTCTGTTATCTGTCAATTCACAAAACTAAACGAGGTAAATACCATGCACTTATCAAACGCAAGCACCACTAAACCAAACGACTATGTCCTAATCCACAAAGACGAGGGCAAGATCACTCAACCCCCAATCATCTGCAAGACCTATAAAACAGCCGTCAAGCGCATGAAGAAGCTAGGTGGCAACGATGGCTGGAGCACAGGCTGGTTCGTGTCTACGACCTTCGCATTGGGCAAAGCTAAGTGGGTTTAAGCATGAAGCTACATGGTTCTCTGCAACGTATTGTGGAGAACCCCTTCTTATACCCCATTTTGCCAATAGTCTACCTTTTAATACCTAGTGGACACATAGTGGACACCGCCCAAGCTATGCGCTATAAGGCACGGGCAGAAATGTGTCCTATATATATACATATAAAGACAAAGACATTTATATATACAAGTGATTTATTGTGTCGAAGGTTCAGACTTTGTTTTTCTTTACTTAGTTTAATAATTCTCTATTTACATGTTGGTTAGTATTCCGTAGGAGTGTTGTATCATGTGGCTTAGCAGGTGTCCACATAACGGGCAGGTATACCTTAAATGGTGGACATTCCCGAAAAAACCTGCCCGAAATGGGAGAAGTTCTCCCAAACAAGGAGAGAAGTGATGACCGTAAGAGAGAAACAATGTACAAAGTGCAAACAGTTCAAACCAATCACGCAGTTCAAGCGCAGACTATCCCTCGCACAAACCCGATCGATGCTACGCCAACCAAACGCAACAACACGCTACACGACTGAATCAAAGCTATGCAAAGATTGCCGACCTAAACGAAGCAAGCCACTCACGGCAAAAGAAATACGAAGCAAGATAACGAGTGGGGACATACCTGAGATATTAGGCGAATTAAAACTGCAACAAATCAGAGAGGCTATACCAAAAACCCGAAGCAAAGTAATGAAGGAACATTGGCAGAAGATCAAATCAGCGCCATACAAACAACTCAAGCGCAACTTGCAAGACCAGCTAAACAGATATGGCAATCGCCACTTTGCATCGAGAAACCTACAAGACGCCACACGTCTTCAAAATGCCCACAACTACGAGCAAGCCAAAATCATCATGAAGCACCTATTAACCGAAGCACAGAACGGGGTAGACATACCCCCATTAATTCAAATTGCAACACTAATCAAACCGAAAGGAGAAGCACAATGAAATGGCTAGACGAGGATAAGTATGTATGGGTTGTATTGGTATTAGTAGCGTTGTTCTTTGGGATTCAGTTCATTCGGGCTGGGCTCCGTTGGTTCTTAGAATGACGGCGGTAAATGGGAGAACTTCTCCCAAACGAGTAGCACAAACCCATTGACATAGAAAGCGAGGACAGCATGACTGAGTTCTTTATTGATTTAACCGCAGGGCTTATCGCCCTCGGTGTATTTGGATTGTTGTACATGGCGTTGTTCGTATTGATAACTTGGTTCTTTAGGGGGGTCAAATGATTGATTGCGTATGCGGTGAGCGGTTTAGTGAGGCGAGGTTCGCCTTGGGTTACAGGGTATGCCTGTCATGCGGTGAGGCTCAAGCCAAGAAGCGCAAGTTCACAGTAGTACCCATGCACAAGAGTAACTATGTAGCGATGTTCAACAAAGATGACCTAAAAGGTATCAACAACAAAGGGGGGTTAATTAAATGATGACCAAAGAAGAAGCAGATGCACTCATGCGGTTGACCGCATACATGTTAGACGAGGACAAGCTAGCTGAATACAAGGGGTCGTTTCGCCATCCAAATAACGATGTCGAGATACTTAACGACTATTTACTAGGGCTTGATTCAATGGGGGTATATCCAAATGAGTAGCACAGTTCATTACCGCTACCTACACAAGGGCGAGAACGAGTGGCTTAGCGAAACACTACCAGCAGACGCAAGCGAAGACGATCAAAAAGCATGGGCTTTGGATTGGGAGGAAATCAGGAAAGAGCATGGCGACATTAAGGTGGAATTCACCGAGGACATGTATATCAACAGCGAGTATGGCGAAACGCCTGAGTGGGTCAACGTAACTATCAGGGACTCGGGGGTTCTGCCGTTCAAGATGGCACGGGGCATCATCAAATCAAATGCGATGGATGGCTTGCGTGATATGTGTTTTACCCATCACTTTGATGTAGAGGTATCAGAAGATTGGGGTGGATGGGATTACACAAGGCTACAAATCTACGAGGGCGGAGCCTCATTGACCATCTGCGCCAAGCATAGTAGCGAGGAATTAGAGATCAGCATTACCGAGCAGTTTAACCAAGCGATAGGAGAATAGGTATGGGCTATAGATCAGAGGTGGCGTACATCATACGCTTCAAAGACAAGGAGATGCGAGATTTATTCGTGTCAATACAACGGGCTAAGGCTGACCAACATATCAACACAGCCCTTAACGAACTAGTAGAAGTAGAGGACAACATGTTGGGGTATCACGCTGACCATGTTAAGTGGTACGACAGTTATCCCGATGTTCAGGCGCACGAAGCGCTTATGAACGAGTCAATCAAGCTATTTGGAGATGAGTACACCGATGACTACAACAGCCAAGCTGGGTACAAATTTATCAGGCTAGGCGAAGAAGTAGAGGACAACATCGATGAGGAGCACGGCAATAGTGAGGAACTGTACGACTATGTCGATTGGTACAGAGGTACGAACATAGCCTTTCAACGCAACACATTTGACAAACCACAAGGAGAAGAAGCATGAGCACATTCACATTACAAGACCTGACACAACCAACAGAACCACCTGTCATGCCTGACACACCACTAAACGCACCCGAACCTCAGCATACCCAAGTAACAGTCACGCTAGGTGAGCCAAAGGTCGAGGACATCATCAACTCTATTTGCACCCAGCTTCAGCTTCTTGCTACGGTCATCGGGGAGCAGGCACGAGGGAATTCCCCAAACACAACCCCACCCGAAGGGGCAAACCTACAGGATTGCGTAGAGCAAGTCTTGGTTCAAGCTAATTGGTTTGAGGAGTTAGTTAAGCGTCAGCTTGATGCGATGGGTATTGAAGATATAGCTGAGAGTGTGGTTGAGAACCTAGTTGAGCGTGATGTAGAGAATTACTTTGACACTCGCTTTGACCCATCAGAGCACTTTGACTTTGGCGATGCGGTAGCTGATCGGGTAGACGAAATGCTTGACGATGTCGTGCGTGAACGGGTGATGGATAGTTTAGAGGAAGTTGTTGCAGAGAAGTTAAGTGAAGCAAGCGTAAGCATTTCTTTTTAATTAATGGGGGTATGAATGAAGACGATTGAGATAGAGGTTTACAAATGGGAGGAACTCTCCCAAAGCGCCCAACAGAAAGCAAGAGAGTGGTATCTCGAGGGCATGGACTACGATTGGTGGGGATGCGTGTACGAGATGTGCATTGAAGATGGCTACGAGTTAGGCTATCTGATCGACAAGATTTACTTCTCGGGCTTCAGCAGTCAGGGCGATGGCGCTAGTTGGATAGGTCAGGTTGATGTACGCCAATGGCTTGAGAAGCACAGCAAAGACAGCATAGGTATAACCGCATGGTGTCAGCTTATCCAAGAGGAGTTTACGGACAAGCACATACAAGTGACGGCTAACAATTCGCACTACTGCCATGAGAGCACGATGCAGTTCAGCGATTGGGACTTTCACTTGGACCCCGAGTCAGACGCCGAGCACAGTAATGGCTACCCCATGGGTAACGGCAGTATCTTCAAGGACATGGAGTGGAAGCTACTGCTAGACATCATCAAGGCAGACCCTGACTGCCCATACAAGAACATCGAGCAGATAGAGGAGGCTATCGCCGAGGCATCGAAAGACTACGCAAGACATATCTATCAACGCTTACGAGAGGAGTACGAGTACCTATGTAGTGACGAGATGATGCTTGACCACTTTAACTGCAACGACTATCACTTTACCAACGAAGGAGATTTAGCATGATTACATATCAACAAACCCAAGATCGCTTTGACAAAACCAAGAAGCCACCACGCAGTAAGAAGTATGCTGACAATCAGCGCCCACTACGCAGAGTACCCGAGTCACACCTTATGCTTCAGCGTGACAACCATAGCTATGTGTACATCATCAATGGCGCAGAGGTAGCTAGATACTTTGACCCCGATGAGCAAGGCAATTACGAGGTAGCCGTGCGTGGACTGTACGCAACATACGACATCAACCTGATGTGGAAATTCACAGGGTTGTATAGCGGTAGGTCATTCGAAACAGATACGGGTGACACAGTACGAGTGCCGTTCAATCCCTACTATCGTGACCAAGACAAGGACTACTCTGCCTTGTTACACTTTAATAGTTCTCACAAACTTGTTGTGGAGAAGTCATGGCATGCCGATGTGTACCGACTAGCATCAACCGATGGCGACAAACAGAAGCGCAAGGATATTAAGAATGAACTAGATGCGTACGTCACGCTTCAGTTGTTCAAGCTACCCACGCTGAAAGAAAACGCTACGCTTGAGAGCAGTATGGGTAGACCATTCGGTGAATCCAACCTGTCGTACTCGTTACAAGGCACGATGCGTGATGCGCTGAGCAACCTACCCCTACCACTCGAGTCGCAGTCCTTCATGGAAACCTTCGACAAGGTAGCGCAGGATTGCTTCGACATGTTAGCTAGCAAGAAGGTGTATGCAGTAGACGAGGGATTGTTCTACAAAGCTAGGGGTTACTACGGAGCCAAGACTCCTGACGAAATCTCCGATGCCAAGGAAACCATGTATGACATAGCGCAGTCCATTACCCCTGATGAGTTCAAGAAGTCATTGGTCGCTAAGCTGATGTCCTTCGCTGGCTTAGCTAAGGGTAGCCAATCAGTACCCCTCCCACAGTTTGGCAACACGTTGCCGAGAACTTACTATACGAGGGCTAATACGCAGTAAGTAGTTGTTGTTTCTATAAAGTAGTATGTTATCATTTCTAAAAAGCAGTACTATACAAACGAGGATATAAACCAAATGAAATTACTTAACTCATTACAAGTAGCAAACGCAGTCAAGACTGTTGGTCACAAGCGCACCATCATCATTCAAGGTGAGAACGGTGTCGGTAAGACGGGCGTATACCATACGCTTGAGCGTGACCCGTTCTTTGCCAACCATATCGGTGTCAAGCTAGACTGTACGCAGATGTCAGATGGTTCTGTGTGGATGCCCGACATTGATCGTGAGTCAGGTGTATCACGAGAGTTACCTAACGAGCGGTTCGGTGTAAGCAAGACCAATCAGAAGGGTATCAATGGTGCTCGACCATCGCTTGTGTTCCTTGACGAGATCGCTAAGGCTAAGCAGTACATCAAGGATGTGCTAGCCCCGATCGTTTACGAGCGACGTGTTGGTAACTACGAGATGGCTGAAGGTTCGGTCGTGTTCTGCGCTACTAACCTAGCGGTCGAGGGATTGGGCGATAGTATCCAAGCGCACTTACGCAATCGTCTTGTGTTCCTGACCATGCGTAAGCCTACCCAACCCGAGTGGTTTAGCTGGGGTGCTGACAACAACATTGACCCTGTTGTGCTTGCTTGTACCAATGACAACCCTCATTGGTTCGATAGCTTCCTTGACTTCCAAGATGGTGGCAAGTACGCAGGCAAAGATCAGTCTAAGGAGAATGACGTCATCTTCAATCCGTTGTTATCTCAACAGGCTTACATCACACCACGCTCGTTGCACTCAGCTAGTGACATCGTCAAAGAACGTGACAGCATGGACACCGACACGTTGCAAGCTATGTTGGAAGGTACGATCGGTCGTGCTGGTGCCGAGGTATTGGGTGCGTTCATTCGCTTCGGTGATGAAACCCCACACTTCAGTAAGATCGTGTCCTCACCAAGCACTTGCCCTATCCCTAGCAATCCAGTAGCGCAGATCATTACTGTGCTCAAGTGTGTAACGCAAACCTCCAACAGAGAGGAAGCCGAGGCATGCACCGAGTACGTGATGCGCAATCGTCGTGAGTTGCAGTCTATGTTCGCTAACAACATCGCCAACTCTACACGTGCGGCTCTGTTCGTTACTGTTAAGCCGTTCCAACAGTTGATGCAAGACAACAAGATTTACTTCTCAACCAAATAAGGAGTAGTTATGTCTAAGACATGGGATAAGTTATCAGCACCTGACAAGGTGATCGCAGTACACGTGGACTTCAGCAACAACAAAGACTTCGCTGGTTTGTCAGGCGTTGTGTATGTTGGTGATGTTAAGTTCGAGGACATCGGTACGGCAGGCACAGATGGTCGTGATGTTTACTATGACCCTGCGTTTGTCAATCGTCTAACACGCAAGCAGTTGCGCTATCTCGTAGCACACGAGGCATTGCACAAGGCGTTGATGCACTGCACTAACTACACAGAGTTGTCTAAGAAATATCCACAGCTATGCAACATGGCTATGGATTATGTAGTTAACGCAACCATCGAGGAGATCGACCCCAACTTTACATTCGTTGAACGTGTTACTGAACCTGACCCACTCATCGACCCCAAGTATCAGGGTTGTTCATTCATCGAGGTATTGCAGGACTTGTTGCGTAATCCTCCACCACCCCCACCACAGGGCGGTCAAGGTAACGGCACGCTTGACGAGCACATGTTCGGTAAGGCAGTCGAGTTAGGTAGCAAGGAAGCCAACGAGTTAGGTCGGCAGATCGATGACGCTATACGTCAGGGCAAGATACTCTCTGACAAGCTAGCTGGTAAGGGTTCACGTGGTAGTGCGTTAGATCGTGCGACACAGAAGCGTGACACTAACTGGCGTGAGCACATGCGTGAATGGATTACTGCGCTATGTGAGGGGGATGAATACTCTCGCTTCGCTCCACCTAACAAACGCTTACTGCCTCTCGGTGTTGTCATGCCTTCGCATTTCTCTGAGGCTACTGGTGAACTCATCATCGCATGCGATACATCAGGTTCTATGACTGGTATCTATCCTACTGTGTTCGGTGAGATCGCTCGCATTGCACAGAACGTCAACCCCGATGGCGTGCGTGTTATATGGTGGGACAGCGCAGTATGTGGCGAGCAGTTGTTCAAGCCTCATGAGTTCGACAAGATCGGCTCGTTGCTCAAGCCGTCAGGCGGTGGGGGTACATCACCACAATGTGTTGTGGAATATATCCGCAGTAAGAAGTATCAGCCCAAAGGTGTAGTGTGGTTAACCGATGGGTATCTCGATGGTAGTGATGGCAAGGTCGATGTGCCTGCGTTATGGGGTGTTGTTGATAACGACCACTTCCTACCACCACAAGGCAAAGCAGTACGTATTTACTCAAACTAAACTAAGGAGCATTACAACCATGAATAATCTTCATGCAAAAGCATTATCAAACGCAATCAAATTACTCAACGCAATCGGTGCTAAGTACGCCATCGTGGACTCGGACATGCGCAAGCATGGTGACTTAGAAGTTATCACCAAGAAGAAGCGTGCCCCTGCTAAGTATCCATACGGAGCTATACGCAAACACGTTGCACCATACCTAGCATCATTACAGGTCAATCAAACTGCACGCATACCTGTGCACCCGTACGATCTTGAAACTGTGTATGGTTCTTCATCATCTGCGGCTAGCACACTATGGGGTCACAAGTCCCACAAGGTAGGTAAGACAGAGGACAAACGCTTTGTGCTTATCACACGCACAGAGAAGATGGATGATCTTGACGATCTGTTCAAGCAGTTGGGTCTTTAATTAAAACAATCACGAGGAAATCATGACACGATATAACATTGATACGTGCGCTATGTTGGTAGAGTTATCTGTTTCACAATGGACTGCTAGGAAGTTAGACCGCTCGGTATCTGACGAGTTGGTTGCCAACAAGCAAGCGCAAGACAAGGGTGCGGCTCGTGTAAACAAACACTTGCTAGCTGGTCGTAATGAGTTGGAAGTCATCAACAAGTTCGTTACTGAAACACGTAGCGTTGTGTATGACAACACGTTGCCGTGGAGTGACTCAGGTATTCGTCTGCTACCTAGCGCCAAGTTCATGGAATTTAATACCAAGCTACAACAAGCTGAGGATAAGTTCTATGGCTTAGTGACTGAGTTCGTACAGGTATACCCATCGCTGATTACTGCGCAAGCTATGGCATTGGGTAACATGTTCAACCGCAACGACTACCCACAACCTGACGACATCGAGCATCGCTTCCGCTTTAGTGTTAACTACATGCCTGTCCCATCATCGGGTGACTTTCGTGTAGACATCGGCAACGATGCACAGGAGGAGTTGAAGACTAAGCTATCTAAGCTAGCAGATGAGCGTGTCGAGCATGCGGTCAAGGATATTAAGACACGTCTGCTCGAGCACCTGAAGCGTATGTCCGATCGCTTGTCTGTTGATACAGTAGCTGGTGAGAGTAAGCCTCGCAAGTTTCACGACTCGTTGCTAGAGGGTGCGCATGATTTATGTGACCTCGCTGGTTCGTTGAATATAATCAATGACCCACAACTCGAAGATGCGCGCAAGGCATTGAAGCAAGCAATCAACGGCGTGGATGTGCAGGACCTACGCAAGGATATGCCAACACGTATTGACATCAAGGCACAGGTTGATGACGTGCTATCTAAGTTTTCTTTTTAAGGGGGGTACATGAGTATATTGAAAGAGGCAAATGCCATCATCTATGGGGATAGGGAGAAGACCTACGGTCATCCTTCTCGTAACCTTGTGACCATCGCTAAAATGTGGAACGCTTACCTTGAGGGAAAGCCTGAGCAAGGGAATTCCCTAAACGCAAAAGACGTTGCCGCAATGATGGTTCTTTTAAAAACCGCTCGGTTAGCCAACAACCCTGACCATCGGGATTCGTTGGTAGAT
>JAUKPS010000004.1:0-19595 GCA_032273165.1 Chlorellidium tetrabotrys | reverse complement strand
CTATGCCGCATTGATTGAGCGATGTGATGAAACACCAACACAGGAGGAAACAGAGTGAACGCATTTACAACACAACACGTACGTGACAAGTACGGCGTGACGTGGCAGGAAGAATACATCTTAGGTATGGTTGACGCATTGACTTCAATGAACACTACACGTGTCTTGGATTTGTGCAACAAGCAAAGCCTTATGTCACCAGCCACAGCGCATAAGTATCTTAAGTCGAATGTGTACCGCAAGATGTTGACACAGAAACGTAGTAAAGAAGATAAGCGTGAAACAGAGTTTGTTGTTTCTGCTAAAGGATCACAGTTTTTAGAGGAGATTAAACATGGCTATGTCAGAAAGTGATGTACTCGCACTCATGCGTGAGAACGCCGCACTATGTAACCTTGAAGCTGAGGTAATCATGGCACTCAAAGCGTACAACGTACAGGACAACGAGTTGTTTCAGATGTCTGTGAATCAGATAGTTGTCTGTCTACAACGTATTGATGAGGTGCGTAGGCGTAACCACGAAATGCCTTTGCATGAGTTGCCATGACACCCGAAGCTAAAGTAAAGAAGAAAGTCGTCGATGTTATTAAAAAGAATAACGCTTACTATTTTTTCCCTGCTACTGGTGGCTATGGGCGTAGTGGGGTTCCTGATATTGTGTGTTGTTATCGGGCTGTGTTCATTGCTATCGAGTGTAAAGCTGGCAATAACAAACCCACGCCTTTACAGGAAGCAGAGATGGCGAAGATCAGGCAAGCGCAAGGATTTGTCCGAGTGGTAAACGAAGACAACATTGACGACGTACAAGCAGTGTTCGACATTATCGATAAGGGCTTGCTATGAGCAATAAAGAAGAAGCATACGACGACGTACAGAAAGCTATTGCACAGTGCACAACCGAGGACTCAGTGCACTCAGCCGTAGTAATCGTAGTCAACAACGAGAAAGATACTGTTAAGGTATTTGGCTTGAACATTGACGAAACAGACTTACCTATGTTGTTAATTGAAACGGCAGCAGAGGTAGGCGAACGAGTATCCAACCAACTAAAGAACAGGACTATCCAATGAAACAAGCTAACTTTGAAACATACAAACCACAACCTGACGAGTTCAAGATTGCTCAACCACGTTCAGCTAACCCATTCAAACTGTACGTACCCATCACCCACCCATTTGCAAACCGCCTTACAGAACACCGCTTAGTCCCTAGCCTTTGGACTCGTGGCATGGGTGCGATTGGTAAGTAATGCCATACGCAATCTACAACGAAGATGGCGAGAAGATGCGGGTAGTACATCGCAAAGAAGAAGCTGAGCAACTTGTTGCTACACGCAAGGAGTGGACGTTTAAGTTCTTCAAGCTACCCAAAGCTATACCTGATTCGATTCACTTTGAGGAGGCACCCTTTTGAAAAAGGTTTGTGTTGTTAACTTTTGGGATGGCGCATTTGATGGGGACTTCTTTGAGTTCTTCTTCAACCTTGCGCTTGGCGGTATCGAGTACACGCATAACCCACACATCGCTGACGTGATAATCAGTTCGGTGTTTGGCAACGTGCAGACTGACCCGAAGAAAACCATCATGTATATCGGAGAGAATGTACGACCTAGCTATATGGGGTACGACTACTCGCTGTCGTTTGACTACGATACGTATGGTGGGCGCAACTTCCGCTTGCCGCTTTGGTGGAGCAGACTAGCTTGGGTTGGGTTTGAACAGAAGCCTCGGCGTGTTGGCAGTAACAATCATGGTTACGAGCCGTTGATTGATATTGGTAGCCTGACCCGACCAAGAAAGCTAGATATGCAAGAGAAGACTAAGTTCTGCGCATTGATAGCTGGCAACCCCGAAGGGCTGAGAGTGAATCTGTTTAAAAGCATTTCAGAATACAAACAGGTAGATGGATACGGCAACATGTTCGGGAGAGCACTACGTCAATCCAAGTTTGATCTGCTCAAGGAATACAAGTTCTGCCTATGCCCTGAGAACTCTGTGTATGACGGCTATATAACAGAGAAGCTGATCGATGCGTATGCTGGTGGTTGTGTGCCTATCTATAGTGGTGCGGAGGGGGACTTTAATCCTTATGCGTTTATAAATTATCAAGCGTACTTGGATATGGATAGGCTTGTTGAGTGGGTAAAAAAGATGGACAACGATGCCGAGCTATACCAAAGAATTTACGAGCAACGGCTTCTCAACAAAGAACCAAGCCTTAACGAAGCACTAGCATTTGTACATAACGTAGTAAAGGAGATGGCATGAGAGAACGATACGGCATAGTGCACAACGATGGTCCTGTTATGGAATTGACCACCATGATAGGTTGCCCATTGATGTGTACGTTTTGCCCACAAGAGAACCTACGCACAACGTATGGTGATAACACTAAGTACATGCAACCCATGGATTTAATGACGGTGCTATCTAAACTACCCAAGAACACACGCATCGACTTCTCGGGAATGTCGGAGCCTTGGGCTAACCCTGCATGCACTACGATGCTTGAGATGGTCTTGTACATGGGCTTTAAGGTAGCTATCTATACCACCCTGTATGGCATGACTGACCCTGAGAAAGTGAGAGAAGCGCTAGAGCAACACCCCAATCAGGTAGAAGTAATCATGCTTCACTTGCCTGACGCTAAGGGCAACATGAAGGGCTGGAAGAATAGCGAGGAGTGGCAGAAAGCTGTTGCCGTCATCAGCCATACAAAAGTGCCATGCGGTATCGGTGCCATGACTATGGATGACTCGGGCTTAGTACACCCTGACTTACAACCGATGGTAGGCAGACTGCCCGGCTGGAAGGGACACACAAGGGCAGACAGTTTGCCTGTTGAGCAGATCGGTGCGCAGGACATCAGCATTACACCTCGCAATGACTTTGCTTTAACTTGTGCAAGCACGCCGTTCTACGACCGCAACGTGTTGTTACCTAATGGGGATGTAGTGCTGTGCTGTATGGACTACAACCTCAAGCATGTTATCGGCAACCTGTTGACACAATCCTATGACGAAATAATGAACGGAGATAAGCTGAAAGAAATTATTAAGATGAATGAAGTAGATGGCTTTGATAAATGCAGTATTTGTAAATCATGTGAAAACGTAAGGAGAATTTAAGATGGAATTTAGAGACGAATTTGCGGCACGTATTATGGCTGGCATCTGCGCTGGCGATTGGAAGATGGATATACCCGAAGGTAAAACGTGGGATGCGATGGCGGCTAAACGTGCGTATCAGATTGCTGACGCCATGATTAAAGAGAGGGAAATTACTAATGTCTAGGGTTATGGTCATCACCCCGACTACTGGTAAAGATACGTTACTAAAGGCTATTGAAAGCGTATTAAACCAAACAGTAAAGACTGAGCATTTGATTGTTGGTGACGGGGTGGACTTATGTCTTCCTGACAAATCCCACTATATCCATCTTCCTGAGAACGTAGGCGGTAACGGATGGTATGGTCATAGAGTGTATGCCGCCATGCCTCTGCTGGTAAATGCCGATTACATCTTGTTCTTGGATGAGGATAATTGGTTTGAGCCTAACCACGTAGAAACAATGATCGCCAAGATCAAATCAAAAGACCTGATGTGGTCGTATAGCTTGAGGAGAATTTGTAATGAACGAGGCGAATATGTATCTGATGACGATTGCGAATCTCTCGGAAGGTACCCGACGTATTACGACCACAATGTCAACTTTGTTGATACTAATTGTTATTGTTTTAGGCGTGAATACTTGGTTAATGTGGCGCATCATTTCTATGGGCAATGGGGTGCAGACCGACCCTTCTACAAAGCCGCCAGTACTCAACTGCCCAGCTTCGGATGTACAGGGGAAGCCACAGTCAACTATCGTGCGCCCGAACGCTTGATGAAAATGTTTGAAGAGGGCAACGCCCTAATGAAGAAGTCTTATGTAACACTACCTTGGAGAAATAAATGAAGAAGCAAGAACCGCAACAAGAAAGCCCAACAATATTTGTAGCTACACCAATGTACGGCGGTATGTGTACTGGTATGTATGCCTCGGGTATTATGCAACTCGTTGGTGCTTGTGGTGCAAACGGTGTCAAGATGTATTTCAGCTTCATGATGAATGAGTCTTTGATTACCCGAGCACGCAACAGTATGTCTTATGACTTCCTTAAGTCTGACGCTACTCACTTGATGTTTATTGACGCTGACATTAGCTTCAATCCAAACGACATCATCGCTATGCTCAAAGCAGACAAAGATATTATCTGTGGCTTGTACCCTAAGAAAGAGATCAACTGGGTTGAGGTAGAAGCGGCAGTCAAACGTGGCGTACAACCAGCAGAACTCCCCAAGTACACAGGCGCTTTCGTAGTGAACCTACCGCATGGTACAGAAACTAAGCAAGGTCCTGTAATGGAACCGATGGAGATTGCTAACGGCGGTACAGGCTTTATGCTAATCAAGCGTGCAGTATTCGAGAAGTTATCAGACAAAGTGCCAAGCTATACCAATGACATGTACCACGCTGTTGATACTGTACGTGAAGTTAAGATTATCAAAGAGTTCTTTGCAACAAGTATTGATGAAGAGAGCAACCGCTTGCTGTCTGAAGATTACCACTTCTGCAAGATCGCTCGTCAAGAAGGATTCAAGGTATACGCCGCACCATGGGCTAGCTTTGGTCATACAGGCACTTACACATTCAGCGGTCAGTTACCGAGATCAGCCTAATGCTTACGCAAGAATATGCGGATGAGATGCTAGCAAGGTCGAAGGCTCAGCTAAAGCAAGATATGTTTGTTTTGGCTGAGTTGGCTTTCAAGCGTGACGGATACTTTGTTGAGTTCGGTGCAACCAATGGCGTAGACCTGAGCAACACATACTTGCTAGAGAAAGACCTTGGCTGGACAGGTATCCTTGCTGAGCCTGCACATGTATGGCGTGACGACTTACATAAGAACCGTAACTGCCATATTGATACTGATTGTGTGTGGTTTGAGTCAGGTAAAACACTACGCTTTACTGAACCCGAAGCCGCAGAGTTATCAACTATCAGAGCATATGCTGGTTTAGACGAACATGCTGCCGCTAGGTTTTTTGGAAAAATCTACGAAGTAAACACCATATCGCTTGTTGATCTGCTAAAGAAGTACAACGCACCCAAAGAGATTGACTACCTATCTATTGACACAGAAGGTAGTGAGTTCGACATACTGAACGCTTTCGACTTTGATGCGTACAAGATCAAGGTAATAACTTGCGAACATAACTACACACCCATGAGAGAGGAAATATACAAATTGCTTACATCAAAAGGGTACACGAGGAAGTACACAGAGTTCTCGTATTTTGACGATTGGTATGTACTATGAGTGCGCCATTCGACAGAATACTAGTCATCGATTTTGAAACACGTTGGGATAGCAAGGAGTACACGCTATCCAAGATGACGACAGAACAATACGTAAGAGACCCAAGGTTCAAAGCCTTTGGTCTTTGTTTTACACAACTAGATAGCGGTGTGCCGCCGCAGTGGGTATCTCACGATGACATACGAGAATGGGTTAATTCAATTGATTGGAGTCGGACGGCGGTGCTTGCGCATAATGCTCAGTTTGATATTTCTATCCTTAGCTGGGTGTATGGGGCAACTCCTTGCTTTATTTTTGACTCTCTATCTATGGCTCGTGCTCTTAGGGGTGTGGAAGTAGGCAACAGCTTGATGAAGTTGGCTGAGGTATACAAGCTACCCCCCAAGGGTAACGCAGTACACAGCACCAACGGCATGAGCGAATTGACATGGGAAATAGAACAAGAACTTGCTGAGTATTGTGCACACGACGTTGTGCTATGCGAGAAGATATTTGAGAACTTGATGATGGAAGTTGAAGGCGGCTTTCCATTGAAAGAACTCAAGCTGATCGACATGACGCTCAAGATGTTTACGAACCCTGTACTGGAACTAGACGAGGAGATGCTACGTGAAGCGATCGAGGATGAGAAGACTAAACGTGAAGCGTTGCTGGCGAAGGTCGGGATTGAAGAGACATCGCTTGCAAGTAATGACCAGTTTGCAAATGTATTGCTTGAACTTGGAGTTGCGCCACCGAAGAAGATTAGCAAGACGACAGGTAAAGAAGCGTATGCGTTTGCCAAGAACGACGCCCTATTCCAAGCGTTACTCAATTCCGATAATGAAGATGTTGCGCTTATCTGTGAGGCGAGGCTCAAAGTTAAAAGCACGCTTGAGCGCACAAGAGCGCAACGTTTTGTCGACATTGCAGGCAGAGGTACGCTCCCTGTACCGCTTAACTACTACGGCGCACACACAGGTCGTTGGTCAGCGTCCAAGGGTTCGGGGCTTAATCTTCAGAACCTCAAACGGGGGTCTTTCCTACGTAAAAGTATACAAGCGCCGGAAGGTTACACCCTCGTTGTTTGCGACCTCTCCCAAATTGAGCCAAGGGTTCTTGCGTACCTTGCGGACTATACAGCGCTCCTTGAGATTTTCTCATCGGGTAAAGATGCGTACGCCGCATTCGGTGCGCAGATGTTTGGAATCCCGACGCTTAGTAAAGAGAGCCACCCTGATCTAAGACAGTCAGCTAAGTCTGCGCTACTGGGTTGTGGTTACGGCATGGGTTGGGCTAGTTTTGCGGCTCAGCTATTGACTGGTTTTCTAGGTGCGCCACCTACCATGTATGACAAAGCGTTTGCCAAGCAGTTGGGTGTAACGACTGAAGACGTAAACGACTTCATTGGTTGGGAGAAGAACATGGAAATGATGAACGCTATACCGCATACATGTTCTGATAAAGAACTACTGGTTCATTGCCTAGCCGCCAAGAAGATTATCGACAAGTACCGAGAAGCCGCCAAGCCTGTGGTGTCCCTATGGGAACTGTGCAACTCGTTGGTGAGTCATAGTCTAGCTGAGGGTAAACCCTACCCATATAAATGTTTAACTTTTGACAAAGAGCGTATATTATTACCTAGTGGTCTTGCTTTAAAGTACCCTGAGTTAGCTGGCGTACCCGATGAAAAAGGGCGTATCCAGTGGATTTATGGCGCCGATGAAAAGTCAAGACGTAAGCTGTACGGCGGTAAGATAGTAGAGAACGTAGTACAAGCGGTAGCAAGATGTGTGATGACGGATGGCATGCTCAGGATACAAAAGAGGTATTCCTGCGTATTAACCGTGCACGACGAGGTTGTATGTTTAGTACCCGAGAACGAAGCCAAAGAAGCCGAGGCTTGGGTTTTAGAGCAGATGATTAAGGAACCAGCGTACATGCCGGGCATACCTTTAGATGCTGAAACAGGCTGTAACAAACGATACGGAGAAGCGAAGTGAAGATACCAAAAGAAGTTGTCATAGGAAATACACCCCATCTGGTATGCACGAAAAAAAGTGTAGTACACGGCAATACGGTGTGCCATGGGTCTTTTGACGAGGACACGCATACCATTGAGATCGCTCAAATGAACCCCTTACGTGGCTATAAATACGATGAGGATGAACGAGCTAACACCTTTTGGCATGAGCTAACCCATGCAATTCTGTACGATATGAACAACACTCTGACACATGACGAGAAGTTCGTGACTGCCTTTGCCAACCGCTTAGACCAAGCTATCAAGACTGCGAGGTTCTAAATGGGGTACTACGAACCAAGCTGGAGCGCAGAAGAGCAGACTATGGTGGATATGATGGTGCTTAGTGGGTATGAAGTACATGCTGACATTAACAGGGAGTACACCCGTATTAACCTGAAATCAAACATTGCGCCTTTAGAAACTGCGAGTTATCAATTTACCGCAGACACAGAATACGAAGCAATCCGCAAAGCATTTAACTTTTGGAACAAAAACAATGCCTAAGATTAAATGGTCGCACTCAGGGCTCAAGGACTACGAGGGCTGTGCAAGACGTTTCCACGAAGTTAAGGTACTAAAAAACTACCCCTTTACGGATACTGTGCACACCATCTATGGTAAGCAAGTGCATGAAGCCGCTGAACTATACATTAAAGACGGCACACCTCTACCCCTTGAGCACGAGTTTATGAAGCCTGTGCTCGATAGCCTACTTAAAAAGACAGGGCGCAAACTACCTGAGCATGAGATGGGTTTGAAAGAAGACCTGACTCCATGCGACTTTAATGACCCTGATGTATGGGTGCGTGGTATTGCCGACCTTTTGATTATTGATGACGATGGCTTAAAAGCTAGGGTGGTTGACTACAAGACAGGCAACAACAAGTACCCCGACCGAGACCAGCTAATCCTGATGTCTTTGATGGTCTTTCAACACTTCCCCCACATCCGTCAGGTTAACTCTGCTCTGCTGTTTGTTGTCAAGAACACGATGGTCTCACAAGTGATGACCGTAGAAGAGAAAGACTTCCATTGGTGGCGGTACAGGGAGAGGGTAGCCAAGCTAGCTAGTTCGTACGACAATGACGTATGGAACCCGACCAGCACACCGCTATGCGGTTGGTGCCAAGTTAAGGGTTGCGAGTTTAATCCAAAACACTAAAGGTAAATCATGGCAACAAAACGTAACTACGCACAAGAATACGCTAACTACGATGGCACAGAAGCCGTTAAGAAGAAGCGTGCACAACGCAACAAAGCACGCCGTATGTTAGAGCGTGAAGGTGTGGTACACAAGGGTGACGGCAAAGACGTTGACCACAAGAAGCCACTAAGCAAGGGCGGTACAACAGTTCGCTCCAATCTTAGAGCAGAGCCAGCCTCAGCAAACCGTTCATACAAGCGTACGTCAAAGGGGGCGATTAAGTAATGGGTATAAAAGACGAGGACTATCGAGAGGCGCTAATACAAAAACACATGAAGGCGCACCTAGAGTACTACAAAAAAATGAAGGAGGAAGATAAGATGCTAAAGGAAAGCCACACCACCATAGGCAAAGGTACTGGCACAGTTATTGTTTCCACACCCGGCAAGACAACGACCTTCACAGGCACAGGTACAACCGCATCAGTATTAACAACTGCACAAGCAGGGGTTAAGCCTATTGCCGAGAAAGACTTGCATCACGATGCTATGAAAGCACCGCTCTCTGCGCTGATAGATATGTGGGTAGTACGTTGGCAAGATGAATGGGTTAATGAAACAGAGTTTCAAGAAGATGACTTTTGGCGATTAGCTTTGATACGCCTCATGGGTGCCAACAAGTTGGAGAAGCACAACCTAGCTAACCAGTACTACTCTGTGTATCGGATTATCGAATGAAACAAGAAAGGTATGCAACAGGGTGGACTGATGCTAGGAGTTTGTTTGGCTCAACCACACTTGTACCGTTTTATAGATATGGAAAAGAACACGCATATAAAAATAAATGGGGCTCACCTCTTATGCCAAAAAAGAAAGTAGATGCGCACGAGTACAAAACAGAAGCAAAAGACTTACCGATTGACGTATGCAAAAGCATGTGGATTATTAAATACGGTAACGATGCGGTCAGCATGGAACTGGTCAATGAACAAGACCCTCTTATATGGGAGATCGGCAACCGCCTGTGGTGGAACAACGATCTAGAGTACGACAAAGAAAGAGATACGTTCAAATGCAGATCATAGAAAACAAAGCGTTGCTTTTTAAGACACGCAACCCTGACAAATACAATGTAATCCCACGCAGTAAAGTGGTGAGCGAAGACAACGGTACATTCGAAATAGCGGTGTACTGGGGTTTAGATGAAACGCGTGTGCTCCGCAACCTAGGTGTTAAGAACGCACCATCACCGATTACTGCTAAGTACACTTGGCCCGGTCGCCACAAGCCGTTCGCACATCAGATCGACACCGCCTCTTTCCTGACAATGAATCGTAGAGCGTTCGTGTTCAATGACCCTGGAACTGGTAAAACATTCTCTGCTCTATGGGCGGCTGACTATCTTATGAACATCGGGCATGTACGTCGTTGCCTTATCTTGTGCCCACTATCTATCATGCACGATGCTTGGCTAAGTAGTATCGGTAAGAGCGTCATCCATCGCTCAGCTATCGCCGCTCATCATGCACAGGCATCACGTCGTATAGAAATGGTTCAAGGTTCTTATGAATTCGTTGTGGTGAATTACGATGGCTTGAATCTTATTGCAGAAGAAGTTGCCAACGATGGGCGGTTTGATCTAGTCATTGTTGATGAAGCTAACGCATACAAGAATCCATCTACCCAACGATGGAAGTCGTTGAACAAAATCCTTAAGCCCGACACTATGCTGTGGATGATGACAGGCACACCAGCTTCACAATCTCCTGTGGATGCGTATGGTTTAGCTAGACTAGTAAACCCTTCAGGTGTACCGAAATTTGCTACGGCTTGGCGTGACAAGGTAATGAACAAGTTGACCAAGTTCAAGTGGGCTCCCAAACTTAATGCACAACAGGATGTATACGACGCTCTTCAGCCAGCAATACGTTATACAAAAGAAGAGTGTACTGACCTACCGCCTGTGCTTACCGAGACAAGAGAAATTCCTCTTACGCCTCAACAGGTTAAGTACTACCGCATGCTCAAGGAACGCATGGTAATGCAGGCATCGGGCGAAACAATCACAGCAGTTAACGCCGCCGCAGGCGTTAGTAAGTTGCTACAAATTTCAGCAGGGGCGGCATATACGGATGACCACGAAGTTGTGGAGTTCGACTGTGCGCCTAGGTTGAATGTACTACTTGAGGTCTTGGAGGAGACAAGCCGCAAGGTAATTGTGTTTGCGCCATTCAGACACAGCATTGAAACGATACATGCGCATTTACAAAAGCATGGCGTTGCAAGCGAAGTAATTCATGGCGACGTTGGTGTTAACAAACGTACTGATATATTCAAACGGTTTCAGACTAATCCTGACCCTAGAATATTGGTAGTGCAACCTCAGTCTGCATCACATGGGGTTACGCTTACCGCCGCAGATACAGTAGTCTTCTATGGTCCAGTTATGTCTGTTGAAACCTATTTGCAATGTATTGCACGTGCAGATCGTATTGGTCAGACGTCGACCAATGTAACGGTGATACACTTACAAGGTAGTGAAATAGAGAAGCGAATGTTCAAGCAGTTAGAGAAACGTGTTGAAGGGCATGACCTCTTGCTTAGCTTGTACAAAGAAGAAATTAATTCGTAAGGAAAACCCTATATCGGGTTGTACCCCTGTCTCTATTGATGTAAAATATTTTACAAAGGAGCATATAAATGCCAAACGAGGATGTAATACCGCTAGACAAACTAGCACGTGTGTATCGCAAGATATA
Organism: Chlorellidium tetrabotrys; assembly: GCA_032273165.1. Classification (NCBI taxonomy): domain Eukaryota; class Xanthophyceae; order Mischococcales; family Botryochloridaceae; genus Chlorellidium; species Chlorellidium tetrabotrys. Next base: position 8,326 of record JAUKPS010000004.1, on the reverse strand, counting down.
TACAAAGGTTCAAGAGTTGACCAAGGAGTACGAGAGTCAGCTTGAAGAACTTAAAGCGAAGCAAGATGAGATCAAGACGGCAATGAAAGATCAGATGCTGGCGCTGGGTAGTAACTCAGTACGCACAGACGAAGGCACTATTATCTTGTCGCAGAAAACACGCTACTACACAGACGACTGGGATTCATTCAAGACGTTTGCGATAGAGCACGATGCACTAGATTTGTTTGAGAAGCGCATTGCGCAGAAGAACATGTCTATGTTTTTGGAAGAGAATCCCGGCGTGGTACCGGCAGGGTTAAATTCTATGTCTGAGTATGCAGTAACGGTACGTAAACCAACTAAATAAAGGAACGCATTATGGGCGAACTAGCCAACTTTAATCCGAATCAAACCCCTGCATTTGCACGTAAGGGTGAATTATCAGCATTAGCCAAGAGCCTCACAGGTGGTACAGGTGGTGGCGGTGGCAAGCGTATCTCCATCAAAGGCGGTGTATTCCGTTTGATGGCTGATGGCAAAGAGATCACATCTATCGATGATCGCCATCTTGATGTTGTTATTGTTAATGCCGCACCAAAGATCAGCCGTACATACTACGCTGGCACATACGAAGAAGGCTCTACTAAGGGTCCTGATTGCTGGTCTGCTGATGGCGAAACACCTGACCCATCTGTTGAAGAGCCACAAGGTTCTAACTGCGCATCATGCCCAATGAACGTCAAAGGCTCAGGTCAAGGCGATTCTAAGGCTTGCCGTTTCTCACAACGCCTTGCTGTAGTGTTAGCCAATGATATTGGTGGCGATGTAATGCAGTTGACTCTTGCCGCTACATCAATCTTTGGTAAAGAAGAAGGCGATAAGCGCCCACTACAAGCGTATGCTCGTTACCTTGCCGCACAGAACATCAACCCTGAGACGCTCGTAACACAGTTGCGCTTTGATACTAAAGCCGCAGTACCCAAGTTGTTCTTTAAGCCAGTACGTTGGTTAGAAGATGACGAGTACGCATTGGCAGTAGAGAAGGGTCAGTCTCCAAGCGCAAAGATGGCAGTTACAATGACTGTCTCCAAGCCAACAGAGAAAGCGCCACAACTCGAAGGTAAGAAGCCAACACTCAAAGCCGAGCCAAAAGCTGAAGCTGAGGAAGAAGTTGACGAGCCTGAGAAGCGCAAGCCAGCAGTTAAGGCAACAGCGGTGCCAGCCAAGAAGACTAGTAGCTTAGCCGCAACTGTTGAGGAGTGGGATGATGAGTAAGTTATTATTAGCGGTTTGTTTGGTTGTGGTAGCTGGCACAGTTTATGCTCGTTGCTCAACACAGACTGTCACTCAAGGTGGACGAATGGTAGTCTGTACAACTTGTTGTGACCCATACGGTAATTGCAACACTACTTGCTTTTAAAGACGGGGGGCTTGTCCCCCCAATCACACGAGAAGAACATGGCTTATTCAGAAGAAATAAAACAAACGACGAAGAACGCACCTAAGACGCTGGGCAACCAGTTAGGGCGCTGGGCAATCCATTTAGACTTCCCAGTTATTGAAGTAGCAAAATTTACAGGCGCAACAAGACAAACTGTGTACAACTGGTTCAGCGGAACAGAAGTAACGCCATCATATAGAACACGTGTGCAGTCCTTGTTGAACATTCTACAAAACAGCAAATCAGCAGAAGAGGCACTAAGACAATGCTTAAAGAACCAATGACATCACCAATCCAACCCTCTTCTTTAACTGATAAAGAACTGCTACGCTTTACAGAAGAATTTGCCAGCAACGGCAGTATGCCGCAATCGTTTCAACAAGAACTAGTAAAACGCTTTTCTCTAAGAATAATTTAACTCGAAAGGTTTCACATGACGTCGCAGGAATTCCTAGCGACTGTGCTACCGACTTCGGGTGTTTATTGCGCCGCCGAGATTAGCACAGCAAAAAGAGAGCATGTATTCGTCAACACGATTGACGATTTGTATAACGCTGCCATGGCGTTTGATGGAAAGGGCTACAACACTTTCTTTGCTTTGGCTACGTTTGATGATAAGAAGAAGCGCACGGCTGATAGCGCTTTGAAGATGCGGTCTTTGTTCTTGGACATCGACTGTGGTGTTGGTAAGGACTACGATAAGAAATCAGAAGCGGCTACTGCGCTGGCTAAGTTTTTAGTTGATAGCGGTTTAGATACCCTTGGTTCGCCTTGGATTGTATCTAGCGGTGGTGGCTTACACGTTTACTTTCCGTTTGCTGAAGAAGTAGATATTGCTACTTGGAAACCTGTTGCTGAGAACTTGAAGAGGCTTTGTAAGAAGCTGGGCTTTAATATCGATGCTTCGGTTACAGGAGATGTAGCACGTATTCTGCGTGTGCCTGATACACACAACTATAAGCAAGAGAAGCCACGCAAGGTTGTCATCAAGGCAGAGGGAACTGTATTCGATTTGGAAGCGGTTTCTACGCTCTTAAAGGACAAGATAGGTGAGGATGCGTACGATGTAGTACCCGCCCTTCAACTTCCGGGTCAACGCCCTAAGCTAGCTCCAAACGCAAATAGCGTCAAGCTAATGGAGAATAGTCAAACCTTCTTTAAGAACATCACTACTTGTGCGCAGATCAACTACTACAAGGAACATGCAACGGAAGACGGCATGGAACCCTTATGGCGTGGCGTCCTCAGCATAGCTAAGCATTGTGATGATGGCGTAGAAGAGGGCTTGGCTTTATCTGCCATGCACCCGTACGATATTGACAGGCACAACGAGAAGTGGCATGCGATCAAAGGACCCTATGGTTGCTTTAAATTAGACGAAGCTAACCCCGGCGTTTGTTCCACCTGCCCTCACTACAACAAGTTTACCAACCCATTGGCATTAGGTCGAGAGATTAAAGTCGATGTCGAGGAGAAAGAGATTATTGTTGAGCGTGCAGAAGAGGAAGAAGCAGTTATTGCACCGCAAACAATTACTCGCCCAACCCCACCTAAAGGCTTTGCATTTGGAGCAAACGGTGGTGTGTTCATGGACAGGATGGTTGAAGATGAACAAGGTGGTAAGTCACGCAAGCAGGTAATGCTCCTTCCGTATGATTTATTTGCCGTAGACATCCTTAACAATAGCGGCGACCACTTGGTACACCTGATTGCTTTTAGACCCGAGGGCGCAGTCGACATCCTGATTCCACAGAAATCCATCGTCAGTAAAGACGAGACAGTCAAGGCGCTGGCTAATCAGAACGTGATTGCCGCTTATGGTTCGGGTAACGATAAAAACTTGTTTGACTATATCCGTGGATGCGTAGAGTTTATTAGTGCCAACAAGCGTGCAGTTAAAGTACCAAACAACTGTGGCTGGCAAGCTGACAACACGTTCGTATATAACAGCCGTATCTTCTCTGCTAGTGGTTCTGAGGTTTACGTACCAACCCCAGCCTTAGATAACATCAACCAGTCCACTACGCCAGTAGGCACGCTAGACAACTGGCGCAAGGTCTTCAATATGCTTATCGCCAAGGAAGAGTGGCATATCCTAGCGATGGCTTTGGTAGGACCGGCTAGCTTGCTAATGAACTTCACCAAGTACAACGGTTGTGTATACCATCTGGGCTCTTCGGAATCGGGTACTGGTAAGTCATTGACCCTTGAGTTAGCGGCTAGTTTCTTTGGACACCCCGAGCGCTATCGTGTAACACAGAGCACATCCATCGTAGCATCGCAACAACGTCAGGGTTTGCTCAACAGCTTGCCATTCATTATTGACGAAACCACCAGCAAGAGCCGTGAAGACTTCGAGTGGTTGCCTGAGTTCCTGCTTGACTTAACGCAGGGTAAGGGCAAAGACCGTATGAAGCAGGGTTCCAATGAGGAGCGCATCAATACCTCTACATGGCAACTGCTGGTTCTTCTCTCATCTAATACGCACGTCATGGACTTCTTATCAGGCGCTCGTAAACACGCATCACAGGGCGAGATGTTCCGTATCCTTGAGTTGCAGATGAACAAGAAGTTACGCTGGACTTCCGAAGAAGGCAAGACACTTGGGTTGTTGAAAGATAACTATGGCGTAGTTGGGCTGGAATTGATTCGCTGGCTGGTACAGAACCGTGACGTAGCTAAGGCAGTATTGGCTAAGACACATGAGCACCTTAAGGTTGAGTTTGAGACCAACGATGACGAGCGCTACTGGACTGCTGGCAATGCCTGCATCCTGACTATGGTTCAGTTGCTTGGTAAGAAGTACGCCAACATCATCGACATTCCGATCAAGCCTATCGTAGAGTCCCTGCGCCTGATGGTATACAGCGCACGTGGAGTTATCCATGGTAGTAAGCGCAACGCTGAAGATATATTGAACGCATACACTCGTGAACGGTTTGGTAAGTTCGTAGTTGTTAAGTTTGTCAACGGCATATTGGATGCGTCGCTAGGTGGGCATGGGGATATTGACCAATCATTAACCCGTTCTGATGTAGCTGGGCGTGTTGAGCATGGGTTTACCCCCGGGCATGTGGAGTACTTTATTGAAGAGCAACTACTGAAACAGCATTGTGTATCAATGAGTTACGGCTATAAGGATTTCAAAGAACAGCTTGAGCGCCTGCCTAACTACAAGATCAAGTATCTGCGTAAGGATATGCTTTCCAAGACCCGTGGTCCTACCATGAGGGTGAACGTGATGCAGATCACACGCCCTGTCTACGAAGATGAAGAAACTTAAAGTGCACTACCCTTGGACTACGACCCCCGTCAAGGGGGTCTTTTTTGTACCTACCCTGCGCTTAGCCGAAACAAAGAAAGACGGCTTGAACGCCGCCCTTCACCACAACGTATTGGCAAAGGCAGAGGAAGGTACTGTTGGCGGTAAGCTAGGTATTCTTTTTACTCGCGTGCGCTAGAGAAGTCTTTAGCCAGTTCAATCTTGTCTTGACGAATGGCATCTAGTTCAGCACGCTTCTGAGCCGCAGACATTGTTTGATCTGCACGAATCTGACGCTCTTGCTTGGTCAACTCACCCATCTGCTTACGGAACTTACCAGCAAAGGAAGCCATAGCAATAATGTCAGAGTTAGCTTCAACGTATGCGTCGGCTTCTTGTTCACGCCCTTCTTCAATCATCTTGTCGTAGGTAGATTTGGAACGAACAACTTCTTCCATATCCTTGTAGGCTTTATTGACAAGACCACTAGCATCTTTAGGCTGGAAGAAAGAACCAATCAATGGGGTCTCGCTACTTACCATACCACGGCTCTCAGGTTGTTCGCCAACTTCAGCACCACGAAGAATCGGGTTAGCCATTGATGCGATAGCCAAAGGCAAGCTACCTGTGTAACCACGGATTAAGTAATCAATCTTGTTTGGCGATACGTTGAGGATACTACCAAGCATCTTAGCTACTTCAGTAGTACGCTGGTCATAGCGTTCGCCCGGCTCAAGAGTCATCATGCGCTCAGAGTCAATCGCACGCCCTGTATAGAACGAGTGGTTGATAGCAACCTCAAACAAAGGCTTAAGACCTTGTGGAGCGCCAATTGGAATAGAATTCCATGCCATCTTGCCAAGAGCGCTAAGCGAATCACGTGCTTTAGTATCACCCCAAGCAGTATTAACCAATGCCTCAGGCAACGCTTTAAAGAGCAAACCTACTTCAAACGGAATAGGTACACGAATATGCTCATCGCCAAACGGATTAGGCACAAACCAGTTGCCGTACTTCTCGTCATCGTTAGCGTTTTGATAGCTTTCGTCATCTGACATCATAGAAGCGTAGAGCATAGTAAAGCCAGCCATCATCAGCGCACGCTGAACTAACTTTTGCTTAACCTTCAGCTTTTCATTAAACGGCATCTTGCCTGTAAAGGCTTGGTACAGAACATTCAGACCTTGAATCTGAGCGTTCATAAACGGTACCATTGTAGAAAGCGCAAACAAGCTAGGCGATATACCACGCTTACTAAAGTTCATTGACTCGAGCGTAGCCAAGGTAGCTTCCATTTCGGAAAGCCCTTGCTTCATAAAGTTGTTGTACATCACAACACGAGTTGCCGCATCACCTTGGATAGCCAGTTGGTCTAACTGCGCCATACGATAATCCCAGCCTTTTTTGCCTGAGAGAATATCGTTCATGATTTTCTTCTTGTCTTCTTCAGTACCAGTCAATACTTGACCGCCCAAAATACCACGGCTTTGTAAGAGAGGCTCACCTTCGCTCTTGCCTTGAACCATCTTGACAATCTCTTTGAGAGAACTAGCAATAGGTACTGTATCCAAACCTGTTGTCATAACAGCGTTCAATGGGTCACGGACAATCTGACGAAGCGCATACGCAGGGTTACGAGTTACCCATTTACGTAATAAGTTAGCAGGGGCGTTCATCATCTTGACTGCGTTAGGAAGAGAAGTGTTTACACCCTCAAGACCCTTAACCAGTATTTCAGCAGGAACACCAGCGGCATCACTATCTACTTCAGCCCAGTAATCTTCACCATCACGTTTGAAACGAATGATCTTCGGACCCTTAACATCTTTACCGCCTTTATGAATACCCTTATCTTTACCGCCCTGCAACAAGCCCAACTCGTTCAAAGTAAACGCTACGTTACGGGTTGCTAGGTTGCGAAGAGACATATCAGTAAGCATCGCTGTGTTCTGCAATGCGCTGGTAAATACATCAAGGATGGGCTGATCGCCACCAACAAGTTCATGCAAGTAAGGCTGGTCAGCTAAGTTACCGATCTTAATAGAAGGCGCACCGCCAACATCTAAGAATACAGAGCCGTCAGCAGTTTGACGATAGAACGGTACATAGTCACCATACTTAAGTAGGCTAGCACCAACGTCTTTACTTAAGGCGCCTGTCTTAACAGCAAAGTTAATCAACCCTTCGTTGTACTTAGCATAAATACCAGCGGCTTTCTCAAAGGCAGCCTTGGTAGATGGATCACGTTCTACAGCCGCCATAGTATCGTCAAGCATTTTTTGCGTGACTTTGCCACCAAAGTTAAGGGCATTTAAACCAACACGCTTAGCACGCTTAGCTGCTAAATACATAGTAAAGATGCGCTTAGTTGCTTCAGTATTACCTACGTTAGCGTCTTTAAGTGCGGCTGCCATCTCTTTTAAGTTAGCGCCATCTTCGGTTTCAATGATTAAACCCTTACCATCAGCGGCGTTCTTTAACTGCATTGGACCGTGAGAAGCTACTTGAGAAGTCCAAGCCATGCGTTGATCGTGCATGCGCAGGAAGTACATTAGCTGGGTAGCTTTGAGAGAATCTTCCATGCCACGAGTAATGGCTTCAACTGGAGCAAAGCGGTCAATGTATTTAGTCTTAAAAATCAAACCTGTAGCTTCGCCTTTAATCCTATCAACAAAAGACTTTTGGCTAGCAACTACTTTGTCACTATCTGACAACACGTTCTCAAATCCTGCATTGGCTACGGCTGGAGCAGAACGGAACAGGATGTCGCCATCTTTATTTACATAGGCACCGGGCGAACCTTCATTAAATTGCTTACGTGCATCACGGAGTAGCTTGAAGATGTCAGACGAACTAATCTCTAAATCAACACCACGCTTACGCAACGCAGCACGGACAGCGCCTACCAATGCTTTAATAAAGTCACGAGCCTTTTCCAAGAAATTCTTAGTAGGCGTTGCTTCTTCAGTATGGGCAATCAACTCACGTACGGCATCCAGTACGCTATCTTCTTCAGACTTGGTACGGCGGGCATTGGCGTAAGTAGCCAACACATCGTCAAACACACCAAGCTTCTTAGCCAATTCAAATACGCTGTTATCAGTCTTTTGAATCTGTTTAGCAAGGGCTTTCATGCCAGCTTCGCCAAGCAAGTTCTCAACGCCAATGTGACCAATTAATTCGTGCGCAATGGTTTCTTTAACATCGTTGATGTCTTTATGGTTCTCAGCAACGAATATCACAGTTCCGTCAGGCAGAACACCACCACGAACTTTCTTAGGGTCATGACCAGCGGCAGAAATCTTCTCAGCTAAAGAACCGCCCAGCTTATCAAACACCACGATCTTCAAGCCCTTAGGCATCTTGATCTTAGCTAATTCTTTCTTAACGTCATCTTGACTTACGTTACCAGTTGCCGCAGGCGCAGCTTCTTCACGGGCTTTAAAGCCAAACATCAAGCCACGTTCTACAAACTCAAAGTCCTCACGGGAAACACCAATGTCACGGGCTTCTTGTTCAACATCACGCGCAGCTTTCATACCCTGCTTGGTTACGTCAACTTTACGTACGCCTGTCTTAAGCGGTTTCTTGCGCTCAGTGCGACCGGGTTTAGCTGCAATCTTTTCAGCAGCACGCCCAGC